>JACEFZ010022426.1:0-10000 GCA_014155875.1 Cepaea nemoralis
GAGGAGGGAGGAGGGCTGTGTTTAGAGGGAGGAGGATCGAGAGAGTTTCCATTCCGAATTCATACTCGTCTAGTCTTCCCTTCTACACGACGTAGATAACTTCTTACACATAAAAAGATGAATGTTTTATTGATATTGCCGTGGCATGGGGAATATCAGCAGCAGAGTTGATCCGAAAAAAAACCAAAAGACTGAAGATCTACGGAGAGCCATGAACGCCTACGCCAGCCGGCACGTCCTTGATGATGAGATGCCGTGTTTGGACGCTCTGTGTATTAGTCACGTCATTTTCTTCCTTTCCCTAGCTTTCGTTCAGGTATTCTTTTCATCATCATCATCAATATATTTACGTAGTATTTGGGAGGGGGAGGAGGGAGGATGAGAAAGAAGAAAAAAAAAACTATGACAGTTGCAGGCTGGAATGAAAGGATGGCGTGTTAGAAAAATTTCATCTCAATCGGAAGGTCCGTTCGCGAACAAAAAAGGACATACATATCATACATTACATACATCATACATACATACATACATACATACATACATACATACATACCATACATACACTACATACATCATACATACATACATACCTACATACATACTACCTACATAATACCATACTAATACATACAGACGACAGACAGAACCAGGACAGACAGGACAGACAGACAGACAGACAGACAGACAGACAGACAGACGCCGGACGGAGATCGCAATTTAGTATAAGATATATATATCTTATATAAAACGGCATCTCCGTGTCTGTCTGTCGTCCTGTCTGTCTTGTCTGTCTGTCTGTCTGTCTGTCTGTCTGTCTGTCTGTATGTCTGTAGTGTATGTATGTTCCTTTATGCTTCGCGAACGGCCCATCCCGATTGTGAGATGAAATTTTCTACCTCGCCTTCCTTCATTCCAGTCTGCCAACTGTCGTATTTTTTTTCTGTCTTCCCCTCTCTCCCATTCAAAAATACGTACGAAATATATGATGATGATGATGAAAGACTTCCCCGAACCAAAACGCTAGGAAAAGGGAAGGGGGCGAAAGGGAAAATGACGTGACTACACAGAATCGTCATACGTGCAATCTCATCATCATCACGTGCCGCTCCGGCTGGCGTAGGCGTTCAACTTGCCCTGCTGATATATATTACCCATTCGCCAAGCCAATATCATATACCAATTCATTCTTTATGTGTAAGGAAGTTATCATAGTCGTGTAGACGGGAAACAAAATGAACAAATCAATGGAAGGACCGAAAATCACAGAAACTAGACGGAGGATGGAATCTCGGAATGGCGACAATCCCCTCCTCCTTATACTTTTCCACATTTCTTTTCCTTTTCTTATTTTTCATCCCATACCTGCTCTTTTGTCTTTCTTACCCTCCTCCCCCCTCCTTGCCTTCTTCCCCTCCACCCAACCCCACCGTCCTCCCCTCCTCTTCCTCCTCCCCTCTACCTCCTCCCCCCCCCTCTCTCCCTCTCCCTCCTCCTTCTCCCTCTTCCTTCTTCCTTTCCTCTCCCTCCTCCTCCTCCTATCCTCAGCTCCGCCCTCCTCCTCCTTCTACCTCCTCCCTCCTCCCCTCTACCTCCACCCTCCTCTCTCCTCCTCCTCTACCTCTCCCCTCCTCCCACTCCCTCATCTTCTAGCCATCCCATTCCCCTCTCCTCCCTCTCCTCCTCCCATTCTCCTCCTCCTCCTACTCCCTTCTCTCCTCCCTTGCTCCTTCCCCTCTTCCTTCTCCCTCCTCCCCTTTTCCTCCCTCTACCTCCTTCCACTCCTCTCCTCCTCTCCTTCTCCACATCCCCTTTCCTTCCTCCTCCCTCTCATCATTCCTTCCTTCCTACTCCTTCCCCCTCCTCCTTATCCTCACTCTTCTACTCTTCCTTCCCTCCTCCTTCTCTCCTTCCACCTCCTCCCTCCTCCTCCCCTCTCCCTCCTCCCTCCTCCTCCTCCCACCTGCGGCGTTCTCTCCTCCCTCTCCCTCCTTTACTCCCCAGCCTCACTCTTCCTTCCCTCCTCCTTCACCCTCCTCCCTCCGCCTCCTTCCTTACCCTGCTCATCCCTCTTCCTCTTCTCCTCATCCCTCCTCTTCCTCCCCTTTCCCCCTCCTCCTCTCTTAATCCTCCTCCTCCCTCCTCTCCACTACTATTCCTCCCTCCCCATTCCTCTCCCGCCATCTCTTCCTCCTCCCTCCTCCCTCCTTCACCTCTTCCTCCTCCCTTCTCCTCCCTCTTCCTCCTCCTACCTCCCTCTTCCTACCTCCCATTTAGCCCTCCTTTCCTTCCTCCTTCGCCCTCCTCCCCCTTCTCCTCCATTCTCCTCCTCCATTCTACCCCTCCCTCCTCCCCCTCATCACTCCCTCCCTACCTCCTTATTCCTACCTCCTCCTCCCCTCTCCTCCCCCTCTCCTTCCTCCTGCCTCCCTCTCCTCCTAATCCCTCCTCTCCATTCTCCTCCACACTCCCCTCCTCCTCTACCTCCTCCCTCCTCCTCACTCCCATTCCTCCTTCCTCCTCTTTCCCCTTCACTCCCTCCTCCTCCTCCCCCCTCCTCACCTCCTCCTCCTCTCTCCTCCCTCCTCTCTCCTCCTCCCTCCTCTACCTCTACCTCCGCCCTCCTCCTCCCTTCCACATTCCTCCTCCTCCCTCTTCCCCTCCTCCCCCTCATCCTCTTCCTCCTTCTCCTACCCTCCCCCTTCTCCATCTTCCTCCTCCCTCTTCCTCCCTCTTCCTTCTCCCTCCGCCTCCTTCCTCCTCCCACCTATCCTCTCCTCCCCTCCTCTCTCCCTTTCCCCTCCTCCTCTCTCTCTCCTCCTCCCTCCTCCTCCCTGCGGTTCTCCTCCTCCCTCCTTCTCCCTCCTCCTCCCTCTTCCTCCTCCCTCCTCCTTCTCCTCCCTCCTCCTTCTCCCTCTTCCTCCTCCCTCTTCCTCCCTCTTCCTGCTCCCTCCTCCTACTCTCTCCTCCTCCTCCCTCTCCTCCCTCTCCCTCTCCTCCTCCTCCCCCTCCTCCTCCCTCCTCCTCCTTCGTTCTCCTCCTCCCTCCTCCTCCACCCTACTCCTCCCTCCTCTTCCTAATCCCTCCTCCTCCCTCCTATTCCTCCCTATTCCTCCTGTCTCCTGTCTCCTCCTCCCTCCTCTTCCCTCATCTTCCCTCCTCCACCTCCCTCTTCCTCCTCCCTCCTCCATTTACCCAAGACAGACAGACAGACAGATAGTCGGGAACGGGATCTTATATGACTACTTATATGATTTAAATGAGATGCTCTCCACCATGGGCTGGGCCGGGTCAGACAGACAGACAGACAGACAGATAGATAGACAGACAGACAGACAGACAGACAGACAGACAGTCGGGAACGGGAACTTATATGACTACTTATATGAATTAAATGAGATGCTCCCCACCAGGAGTTGGGCGATGCCGAGCCGGGTCAGACAGACAGACAGATAGATAGTCGGGAACGGGAACTTATATGACTACTTATATGAATTAAATGAGATGCTCCCCATCAGGGTCTGGGCGAAGCCGGGCCGGGTCAGACAGACAGACAGACAGATAGACAGACAGACAGATTGTCGGTAACGGGAACGAGAACTTATATGACTACTTATATGAATTAAATGAGATGCTCCCCACCAGGGTCTAGGCGAAGCCGGGCCGGGTCAGCTAGTATGTATGTATATATATCTATCTATATATATATATATAGATATTATATATATATATATATATATATATATATATATATATATATATATATATATATATATAGATTCAATCCCAGGCAAGCAGTGGAAGTTATTTCCGACCAAACGGATCTGGGGGTCGATACAGCTTCCTAAAACGAGTACTGGATAATTTTCAGTATATTCTGGAATTTGTATAGAAATCCCATCCACAATATGCTTTGACCTAAAATATGTGAAATGCGTCTTTGTGTGATCTATTTGGAGGATCGCAATATACTCTCTTTGTATAGCTAGTTTCCAGTATAGTGTGGGCTATTTATTTCTCTTCGTTCTTCATTCGAGAGGTGTGTGTCATACCTGGTAATGCACCGCAAAGGTCAGCATGGGACCAGTTCTTTGAGCGCTTTTATTTTCGCTAACAACAAAGTCCGGCAGCAACCTGCTGTGAGTATGTGCGGTGCAGTGATCGCCGCATGTTTTAAAGCCTGAATGCACGGAGAAATAAATGGCTAGTCTTTTCCTCGCGTAGCGAACGACGAGTACAGACAACCGAATCCTCGCCCGGCCATGCTCATGCTATTGTCAGCATTTCGTTCTTGTCAGCCAGCGTGACCGAATTGATAAGAGCGCTCGCTCTCAAACTTCCGGTGTGCTGATGCCGAAGTAGGGGATTCGATCCCTATATCGTCCAGTTGGACTAAAATGCTGACTTCTCGTCCTTGACTTGGAGACGTAAATTACAAGTACCTCAAAAATCGGAGTCGGTTCGTCTTATGGCGAGGTAAACTGGTAATAGGAAAAAAGGTAATCCACCAGCAAAAATCAGTCTAGTGCACTAGAAGTAGTAGCTGGTGTATGAACTATGCCTGAGTTCAAAGCATACTAACAAACCAAACAAACAAAAATGCCCATAACCTTGTGAACAGTATGTCTACCAAGACATAACCTTGTGAACAGTATGTCTACCAAGACATAACCTTGTGAACAGTATGTCTACCAAGACATAACCTTGTGAACAGTATGTCTACCAAGACATAACCTTGTGAACAGTATGTCTACCAAGACATAACCTTGTGAACAGTATGTCTACCAAGACATAACCTTGTGAACAATATGTCTACCAAGACATAACCTTGTGAACAGTATGTCTACCAAGACATAACCGTGTGAACAGTATGTCTACCAAGACATAACCTTGTGAACAGTATGTCTAACAAGACATAGCCTTGTGAACAGTATGTCTACCAAGACATAACCTTGTGAACAGTATGTCTACCAAGACATAACCTTGTGAACAGTATGTCTACCAAGACATAACCTTGTGAACAGTATGTCTACCAAGACATAACCTTGTGAACAGTATGTCTACCAAGACATAACCTTGTGAACAGTATGTCTACCAAGACAAAGATGCTAGTGAACAGTATGTCTACCAAGACAAAGATGCTAGTGAACAGTATGTCTACCAAGACAAAGATGCTAGTGAACAGTATGTCTACCAAGACAAAGATGCTAGTGAACAGTATGTCTACCAAGACAAAGATGCTAGTGAACATTATGTCTACCAAGACAAAGATGCTAGTGAACAGTATGTCTACCAAGACAAAGATGCTAGTGAACATTATGTCTACCAAGACAAAGATGCTAGTGAACATTATAGTCGCTGACGTCTACAACTAAATTACTATTTCTTCATTCGTGTACAATTTCTTATCCCACGTTCCGCTTTTAAACACGCGTACGCATTTACATCCTGCCCATTAATGCAAATTACTGAAGTTATTCATTGATTTATTGTTCAGCTGTTAAAGCCGATGATATTCTGTTGTATAGGGAAGACAACCAGGAAGATAAAATAGGATGCGGGAATTTAACATAAAAATGCTGATGCAAGAAAGGAACACTTGACATAATTTATCAGGCTCCTGATTCATCATTGCAACATTTTGGGAGCATTGGAGACATTGTTACGGTCGACTATGTTATAAAACACGCGGATGTCAGTCATTCCATTTATCAATAACGTATGATTATCTACTGCTACATGTATTTTTTTTTTAAAGTCGCTTAAAAGTCGACAGGTCTGCTAAATGTTTTAAAACTATCTTCAACACGTTTTACTGCAGCGAGGTGACGTAATAATTTGGAGGTGATAGGTTCGAATCCCGGTCTGTAACTATGGCTTTCAAATTTTATGTTGTCTAATGCGTCCTCTATCTACTTATTTCTTCTCCTTCTATGAGCGCCAAACAATACTATGTTTATTTATTTATGAACTAATTTTTATACGAATGTAACACGAATGCACACGAATGTAAAATGGAGGGCAAACCCGCCCGAGAGCACAAAAAAGTAAAGAACCTGTTTTCTTGCCATCATGACGCGTGTTTCGCTTATGTTGCAAGTCTTTTATGTTTATACACCAACCAGCACTCGATTGGTTATGTTATCAATATCACGCATGGCATCTTTACTTCCCAGAACTTTTCCTAGTATCCTTTTTAGGCTGGGTCGACATGGGGGACCAGGTAATATAAAAACATTCCTGCCTCGAGAAGGATTTAAACATATGAACACCAGGCGAGCAGTCAAGTCTGCTAGCCACTGCGCTACAGCGGTTGCCAGACTCTTAAAAGCTGACTTTCAAGGAGGAGGTGGCACTTGATGATGATTTCTGGCACATTCTATTTTATAAAAATCATCACTCCAGCATTTAACAATAGCCTGACATTTCTTCTTTTATTCCCCTTGCAATATTATTATTGCCGGTCTCCATACCGAAGATGTTGCGGACGCGGTTCGTAACCCCATATACCCGCGTTCAAACCACAGCTGCAAGCGATTTGGCAGCAGACCGATTGCGCTGGTTTCGCGTTGGTATCGGTCCCGGTCTTTCAGAAAGCAATGGAAACTACTGAACGTAAACTTGCCAAGAGATCACAGCGGCAGTAATGCTGGTGTTGGTTGCAATGTCCTGTAAAAAGGATATGTATAAAAAAATTATTATTAACATAATAAACAACATTATTATTAACATAGTAAACAATATTATTATTAACATAATAAACAATATTATTATTAATGTAATAAAAATAATGCCAATAGAGGTGAGGGACATATTTCTTAAGAGCTGTATTGAGCCATTTCTGATTAACGGAAGCTCATCAAGGACAGTTAACAGACAAATGCAGAATTATATGGAAGCTGCGGAGATGTGTCTTTATAGAAGAACTAGCTGACCCGGCCCGGCTTCACCCAGTCCCTGGTGGGGAGCATCTCATTTAATTCATATAAGTAGTCAAATAAGTTCTCGTTCCCGTTACCGACTGTCTGTCTGTCTGTCTGTCTGTCTGTCTGTCTGTCTGTCTGTCTTTCTGTCTGTCTTTCTGTCTGTCTGTCTGTCTGTCTGACCCGGCCCGGCATCGCCCAACTCCTGGTGTGGAGCATCTCATTTAATTCATATAAGTAGTCATATAAGCTCCCGTTCCCGTTCCCGACTATCTATCTGTCTGTCTGTCTGTCTATATGTCTGTCTGTCTGTCTGTCTGATCCGGCCCGGCTTCGCCCAGCCCCTGATGGCGAGCATCTCATTTAATTCATATAAGTAGTCATATAAGTTCCCGTTCCCGACTGTCTGTCTGTCTGTCTGTCTGTCTGTCTGTCTGTCTGTCTGTCTGTCCGTCCCTCCCTCTCTGTCTGTCTGTCTGTCTGCCTAATCATTTATTGGTTGCAGTTAGAACAACCTTAGATAAACGAAGACCAACTTACAAAAAGCATTAGAAAGAGCACTTGAAAGATCTTTACATCTTCCCCAACAATTAACTTGGGTAAATGGAGCGGCGGCAGCAGCATCAAGAAGAAGGAAAAGGAGGAGTAGGAGCTGGGAGGAGGAAGAGGGAGGTGGAGGAGGGAGGAGTAGGAGGGAGGAAGAGATAGGCGGAGAGAGGAGGAGGAGGGAAGAGGAGGGAGGAGGAAGGAGGAGGAGGAGTAGGGAGGAATAGGAGGGAGGAGGAGGGATTAGGAGGAGGAGAGAGGAGGAGGAGGTAGGAGAAGGGAAGAGGAGGGAGGAGGAGGGAGGAGGAGGGAGGAGGAAGGAGGAGGAGGGAGGAGGAAGGAGGAGGAGGAGTAGGGAGGAATAGGAGGGAGGAGGAGGGATTAGGAGGAGGAGAGAGGAGGAGGAGGTAGGAGAAGGGAGGAGGAGGGAGGAGGAAGGAGGAGGAGGCAGGAGGAGGAGGCAGGAGGAGCGAGGAGGAGGGTAGGAGGAGGAAGAGGGAGGGGGAGGAGGAGGGAGGAGGAAGGAGGAGGAGGAGAAGAACGCAGGGGGAGGAGGAGGAGGGAGGAGGAGGGAGATGGAGGAGGAGGGAGATGGAGGAGGAGGGAGGAGGAGGAGAGAGGAGGAGGTGGGAGGAGGCGGAGGGAGGAGGTGGAGGGAGGAGGAGGGAGGAGAAAGAGGAAGAAGGATGAGGGAGGAGAAGGAGGGGAAGGATGAGGAGGGAGGAGGAGGAAGGGGGAGGAGGAGGAGGGAGGAGGATTGAGGAGGGAGGTGGAGAGAGGAGGAGGGGAGGAGGTAGGAGGAGGGAGGAATAGGAGGGAGGAGGAGGGATTAGGAGGAGGAGAGAGGAGGAGGAGGTAGGAGAAGGGAAGAGGAGGGAGGAGGAGGGAGGAGGAGGGAGGAGGAAGGAGGAGGAGGGAGGAGGAAGGAGGAGGAGGAGTAGGGAGGAATAGGAGGGAGGAGGAGGGATTAGGAGGAGGAGAGAGGAGGAGGAGGTAGGAGAAGGGAGGAGGAGGGAGGAGGAAGGAGGAGGAAGGTTTAGGAGGCAGGAGGAGGAGGCAGGAGGAGCGAGGAGGAGGGTAGGAGGAGGAAGAGGGAGGGGGAGGAGGAGGGAGGAGGAAGGAGGAGGAGGAGAAGAACGCAGGGGGAGGAGGAGGAGGGAGGAGGAGGGAGATGGAGGAGGAGGAAGATGGAGGAGGAGGGAGGAGGAGGAGAGAGGAGGAGGCGGGAGGAGGCGGAGGGAGGAGGTGGAGGGAGGTGGAGGGAGGCGGAAGAGGGAGAAGGATGAGGGAGGAGAAGGAGGGGAAGGATGAGGAGGGAGGAGGAGGAAGGGGGAGGAGGAGGAGGGAGGAGGATTGAGGAGGGAGGTGGAGAGAGGAGGAGGGGGAGGAGGTAGGAGGAGGAGGAGTGATGAGGGGGAGGACGTAGGAGGAGGAGGGAGGAGGAGGGAGTAGGAGGAGAGAGGAGGAGAAGGGAGGAGGAAGGAAGAGGAGTGATTAGGAGGAGGGAGGAGGGAGGAGGGAGGAGGAAGAGGGAGAATGAGGAGGGAGAAGGAGGAGGGAGGAGAAGGAGGAGGAGGGAGGAGGAGGAGGGAGGAGGAGGAGGGAGGAGGAGGGAGGAGGTAGAGGGAGGAGGAGGGAGGAGGAGAGAGGATGAGGAGGGAGGAGGAGGAGGGATGAGGAGGGAGAAAAGGGAGGAGAAGGAGGAGGAGGGAGGAGGAGGGAGGAGGAGGGAGGAGGAGGGAGGAGGAGGTAGGAGGAGGAGGGAGGAAGAGGGAGGAGAAGGGGAGGAGGGAGGAGGAGGAGGGAGGAGGGAGGATAAGGAGGGGGAGGAGGAGGGAGGATTAGGAAGAGGGAGGAGGAGGAGGAAGAGGGAGGAGGAGGAGGGATGTGGAGGGAGGAGGAGGAGGGAGGAGGAGAGAGGATGAGGGAGGAGGAGAAGGGAGGAGGAGGGATGAGGAGGGATGAGGAGAGGGAGGAGGAGGGAGGAGGAGAGGGAGGAGGAGGGAGAAAAAGGGAGGAGAAGGAGGAGGAGGGAGGAGGAGGGATGAGGGGTAGGACGTAGGAGGAGGAGGGAGGAGGAGGGAGTAGGAGGAGAGAGGAGGAGAAGGGAGGAGGAAGGAAGAGGATGAGGAGGGAGGAGGAGAAGGGAGGAGGAGGGATGAGGAGGATGGAGGAGGAGAGAGAGGAGGAGGGAGGAGGAGGTAGGAGGAGGAGGGAGGAAGAGGGAGGAGAAGGGGAGGAGGGAGGAGGAGGGATGAGGGGGAGGACGTAGAATTAGAAGGAGGGAGGAGGAGGGAGTGGGAGGAGAGAGGAGGAGAAGGGAGGAGGAAGGAAGAGGAGTGATTAGGAGGAGGGAGGAGGGCGAGGAGGTAGGAGGAAGAGGGAGGAGAGGGAGGAGGAGGGAGGAGTAGAGAGGATGAGGAGGGAGGAGGACAAGGGAGGAGGAGGGATGAGGAGGATGGAGGAGGAGAGGGAGGAGGAGGGAGGAGGGGGTAGGAGGAGGAGGGAGGAAGAGGGAGGAGAAGGGGAGGAGG
>JACEFZ010022426.1:12500-80000 GCA_014155875.1 Cepaea nemoralis
ATGCACTCGTGAACCGAAAAGGCAAATCAATTAATTCAGCAACAGCCGATAGCCATTGTTCCGAACATGCAGGTCACTGTACAGGACAGATATAAAAACATTCCACGCGAATTTCAGCTTACAGTGTCGCCCACGCACTCACTCAGTAGCAAGGTGACGGAACCATGTACTACCAGTCCAACATGAGGAAAATGCTATTGCAAACCATAGCTACAAGCATAAACACGCCACAATGGTTCAATGCCTAACCGCCATGCTGGCGACCGAAAGTAATGTTTTCCAATAGTGTAAGATAAACTCTATGCACCACTGAGTGAACTAAGCAACAAAAAAAAAGGGAAGTTAACTTCACACAAGAGACAATATTGCAATTATAGATACATTTCAAGCGAATGAAAGAAGAAGAGGAAAAAACTGAAGGCCAACAGCAAATAATAAACCCAATGTTGGGCGGCGCTCACCAAAACCCACCGACATCCCACACTGTGCCAACGGCTTCGGGCGGAGGAATAGAAGCCTTATCTTAGTTCGAGGAAATGCAACCTACAGGCTACATGTCATGGAGGAGCAGACCAGGCCCTACGCCTTTGTCGACAATTGGTCTAGGATGGAAGCGACGACAGGCTAACAGTTAAAGCATTACTTTGCTGATCTGGTAGCTTTTGCAGCTTGTCGTGTTCCAGACGTTTTGGTGTTACCTTTTCTCTGGAGTAAACTAGGCAACGCTTCAACCCCCAACCTGGAGGACCAGGGTGTTTCTCTTTGTCTGTTCTCTACCCTTTGACCTGTCCGGCTTGGGAGGCCCTGCTGGTAGCTACGCTACCGCCGGCATTACTCTCAGGGTCATTGAGAAACTCAAGCTCCCCCACCACGACAAGGTGGAAACACCATCGGGGGAGATGAGCAGCACATGGTCTCTAAAATTTAGCCCAGGCTTTGTGCAAGGGAGAGATATAACACCATCCCAGGTTCCCGATATGGGTTGTAGTTATTCTGGCATTTTGAAGTACAATGTAACAAGAAGACAAGGTGCCAATCATGTACCTGATACACTTCTAATGAAATTGCTACTTGAAAACTCAGCATGTGAGCTCTTCGCTGGTATTTGAAGAGTAGACTAAAAATGTTTGGGAATATCCATAATGCAGTGATCTCGTCAGGTGCATTCATTGTATAACGTGCATTTATAGCTCTGCAGCACGCTTCCGACGAGATGCAGCGAAATATGACAGGCAATACATTGTACAACTTATTTTGTGTCGCTTCTGTGTTCTTCTTCTTCTTCTTTCGTTCGCCTGAAATAAGCCTATAACTGCAATGTTGTCTCTTGTATGAATCAACCAGTCTTTTTTAGTTCATTCAGCTGTCCATAGAGTTTATCTTCCACTATTGTCTCTCTAGGCCAGAAGGTTCGCCTGGATATGTTGTAGTTTGGGCAATCCTGGAGTATGTGCTCTGCTGTCTGCAACGCCAATCCACATGTGCACATGGCTGTTTTACCAATCTTGAATTTTGTATACATGTGGTTGCGTAATCTATTGTGTCCTGTTCTCAGGCGCAGAAGAATGACCTGTTCTGGTCTGTCCATAACGTGGTAGTCGTCTTGAGTAAGGTTTGGTGGCTTTCTGATTGATTTGATCATTCTTTTCTTTTGGTGGTATGTAATAGGTACATCAGGTTGTTCTTCTTTTGCTCCTTCCTTAGCCAATCGATCAGCTCTGTCGTTTCCGGGGACTCCACAGTGGGATGGTATCCACTGTATGGTGATCTTACGCTGACTGCTAAGTTCAGAAAGTAGTGTCCTCAGAACTGGCAATTTCCCAGACAGGAGCGCCTCTATTACGAATTTTGCATCTGTCAATATCACCGCAGGTTGTGTACCATGGCTGGTATTTTGTAATTTCTCTGTGGCTATCTTGATTGCCTCAATTTCAGCATCATAGTTATGGCAGTACTTTCCTGTTGGAATTCAGGCCGTATCTCTAGTATTATTTGGGTATTCTATGTACACTCCCGCTCCTCCATTTCGAACAGCATTTTGTGCTGACCCATCTGTGTAAACTCGGATCCATAGGTCCTGTGGGTATTCGTCATCAAGGAAGCTGAGAGTGGCTGTTCTGCGCTGTACACTGTTCTGTTCTTCCTTGTCACATATTCCTCTCACTTTTGACTGGATTTGTAGCGATATTCTATGTTCATCTTTCCACGGGGTTCGCTCTGGAATGGTTGTCAGGGAGATACCAACTGTGGGAAGATCGATGGTTTCTCTGCAGAGTTGTTTGGCCTGGTGGATGAAACTACTTCTTTTCAACCGCCCCATAGCTAAGTTTTCAAATCGGTTCTTCATAGGGTGGCCTGGCAAGCTGAGAAACTTTTCTGCTTGTATGAGTGTTTTTGTATCTCTGCGTTCTCTTAAAGCTTGTGTCCTCCCCATTTTCTCCATTGCTACTATAGGGGTTGATTTCATCCCTCCTGTGATGACTCTAAGAGCCTGATTTTGCACCTTGTCCAGCTCCTGCAATGTAGTTTTGGATGCTTCTGTGTTAAAAGCTTGAGTCTGCGGGAATTTCCAGAGAATACAGAACGCGAAACGCTAATAGGAGGGTACAGGGCATTGCGTCATGTATTGAATGCACCAAGAGACAAATACAATGGTTTAGGCATCTTATGAGAAAGACAGCCGATCAACTACCGATAAGAACAGACACACTGTAGCCAGTTGTCCCTAGGGGGAAAGTGGAGTCAACAGGCACACTGTTTAAAATCCTTTTCCTTATTGTGGGCCTCGGCCAGACCTTTGTCTACATACCCCCTGTAAATCTTAGGTACCCTGTCCCTCTCTTTTCTCTTCTTCTTCTTACCACTAAACAATACCCTTCATATTGTTTCAGAGCATACCCACACAAGACTGTATTTTAACAAATGATAAAATAAAACATTTAATACAGAAATTGTCACGTGTGTGTGTGTGCACTGTTTGTGTGTGGAAATATGTAGTATTTTCTATGGTGTATGTGAGAATAGATTAGTGAGCTCAGGATCGTTCTTCATCATGTTAGGCCATGCCACATCACACCACAGTAAGTTCAGAACAGGTCTCACCGAATGTCGACTCTATCCGGACAATGGTTGACTTCTTGGAGTTAATCATATATATAGTCTGAGTGACTGTTCTCCCCCACTGAATATGGTATACCAAAGTCCACAAGTTCAGAACCCCCGATGTATTTAATGTGTCTATAACGATCCTGGAACCTAGGAATCTCGCACAAGTTTAAAGAAAACTTTCTGTCCTATGGCAAAATGTTGCTGAATGAATGTCTTTACTCTGCAACCTCTCTACAACCTATAGTGATGGTCACTAGACATAGTCACAGTACTTCAAAATCACTGTTATTTCACCTCTCTACCTAATATTGTCATTATCCTTGGAGGTGCTAATCGTTTCATAAAACCAACTGCCCTGAGCACTCAATCACTGCTACACTGGACCTTTCAGGGTAACACTCCTGATTTCTATGAGTTTATAATTTTTGGAACGTTATCCCATTTTTGAGGCCATTTCGTATAACTGCCCTCAGTGTGACTGCTATTTTTCTCCTCTCTCAGCTGTCCTTAATTTCTCGGGTACAGTAAAATATCACTCAGTGTGACTGGCATTGTCCACACCTCGTAGTAATACTTTCTTTCTGTTAACCAGTTGAACCTGTAGAGAATAGAACATTCTGTGAGAGAAAAACCCTATTCCAATCCACTATATGTGATTGTAGGCCAAAGGCCACTTCAGACATGTATCCTAGTTAATCTAGAACTACCCTCTGGCATCAAGGCAGAGGCGTTCGTCACATTTGGGTGATAAGGGAAAAGAAAGACCAAACGGGAAAACACAGGAGCCCCAGTGGGCCTCACTACGGGAATATCCCACCCTGTACATTTCCCTTATCCCCCCAGCCATCTCAAATCTCAACGAATATCATCCCATTACACTGGTCTTACCCTGCCGAGTGAAATGATATATAACTCTACTTATAAATTAACTACCTTATGCTAGTGTTCCGAGTTTGAATTCACAATTCACAACATGAAAAACAATGTCCCTTGTTTCCAGACAACATGAGGACACTGTGAATCCATTCTCCATTCGAATTGGAACACACAAACACTCCCGTTATCTGTAATTCGTAAACAGACTGAACACAGATTCCGTAAATTCCTCCAACTAAAATGTTACACGAGTGACGTTCTTTTGGTGTTAACAAAAGTGGTTCAAGGGCAGATTATCCATGTCTGAATAAATTCTCTTCCTTGGGTTTCATCAATGTCACAATAGTAGATTATCTCTCCTTTTGGACAATCCATGCACAAGTCGCCTCCCCCTTTTTCAACATATGCCTACAATTTCCCATCTTGTGGGGATTGTCAAAGACGATTTTTCTGTTTGATGCTGGAGAGCGGTGTCTTTGATCTAACTGGTAAACAACTGCAGCTGTGCAGTCAGACTTTATTGGTTTTTCTGTCCTGGTTAAAACCAAATGTGGCTTTGCACACAGGCTATGAATATGACCGTCTGTATTGTCATAATCTGGATCGAAATCCCTCAGTATTATGTGACATAGGCCCCCTCTTAAGAGAGTTGACCGCATCAACTCTTACTCACTGGAGGTTCGATCCTGATGATCCACAACAATCCACTCATCAAACGCATGTTCAGTTTCTGGGAGATGGCTCAGCACATCAATTGTTGATAGTCTGCCTGTATCCTCAAAGGTATTGCCTCTCCAGCAATTAGGCGATCTCACTGATAGCCTATATCGTCCTAATGCCAGGCACTAGTGTTGGTGTATCGCTCCTGTACGTTCAGTCGGCCAACTTCCGACTTGCGTAAGCGATGGCTCACAATACAGACGGATCGTTCCATCCTGACTGTAACATTGTCTCCATATCCGCCTGGTTTCCTCAAGTTTTACATCCTGGGATTTGCGGTATCGTCCTCGTTGGACAGAATCGTCTTCCCCAAAGCTCCTGGATTTTTGCTTCCAAGACCATCTCGGTCGATTTTGGATTCGGTCAGCCAATCCTTGGTTGGAGTCTCGGGTATTTCGCGCCGATCCCGACGTTACCCACCCCTTCTGAACTGGGTTACTAGCGAATGGTTCACTATTGGCCTCTTCCTGACGTGTGATTTCCCTCCTCTCTTCGGCTGGAAAATCTGACCTACCTCGTACGTTCCCATAGGCCTTCCTATGTAGTACTTGGGATCTCTGGTCTCCGTCTGGACCTGTAACCTTTTTCCCAATGGCTGCCATTACCATAAGGTGAGGGGATTTGATATCGGATCTCTCCTCATACTTCTGCAGGAGATGCCTAGGAAGACTCTTCAGTTCTCCCCCGATCCGAATTTCGTAGGTGTTCCGGGACCCAACCTTTACCACAGGATAAGGTCCATGCCATCCTGCTTGCATCATGTTGGTCTCTGCTGGTCCCCACACTACTACTTTCTCTCCCACCTTAAAAGCTCCTTTACTCTTCGTCCGATTTTTGGGTGGTGCCTTCTGGCACTCTGGACAAGACTTAACCAACCGGCGTACATCACCAGTCATTCCTGGCCAGCAATAATGGCCGGAAATCTGCTGCAACGTCTCTCTGACACCCATATGTCGAGTTCCGGATATCTGACTACCGGATATGGTATGTCCGCTCTGAAGAATGTGAGGACGGTGGGCTTCTGGGACCACCAACTGCTCATGCAGTTTGTCTCCCCTTCCAGCTCTCCGATAGAGTAGTCGATTCCTCAGAAAGTACTGCCCCCGTTCTGATGGCTCAGCACTTCTTTGCAGCTTCTTGTAACAAGGACGCAACGTTGTGTCCTTCCTCTGGGCAGTATGCAATTCCCCAAGCACTGGGTTGTGGCATATCGTGTCTGCCCTCTTTTCCTTCCCTTGAGATCCAGTGGCTGATGTTCTCCGGTGGGCGGGTTGTTTGGGCATCCCCAAGAACACGTATTTCGTACCAAGGATCACGGGAAATAGGGAATCCGATAACACAGCTGCTGGAATGATGCCTGTGACGTACCTGGATTTAATCTCCACCTTGGCGATTGGCAGCGTCATGGCAACAGCACTCCTCATTGCAGGCTGTATCTCAATAGTCTCCCCTGTGAGTTGGTCTGGGCGTACCAAGCTGGCATCAATCACAGCTTCCCCGTCCAAACCAGAATCATAGAGACAGGTAACCTGCTGGCCGTTGACTTCAATCCGTTCGACCACAGGTGGCCTCTCTTGGTCCAGAGTTCCTTCAACAACCTCGACCTTTTCAGTGACACCCACCTTTGGAGCCACGCGGCAGGCTGCGAAGTGAGAGCTTTTCGATTTCGATTTGCAGTCTTTTGTGTTGTGAGAGGGTGACTTGCAGATCGAACACCACTTCTCAGACCACTGTCGTTTCGGTTGAGAGTTGGGTGGGCTCTGTCTCCCATCCTTTGTCTTCTCTGGACTCTTCTCTGAGTGTTCTGCATAAGGTTCAACTTTCTTTGTTTCTGAGTCCTTGAATTTCTTTCGGTCATGTTTCTCCTGACCTTTGGTGGTTGGTGTACCGGTTTCTTCCGCCTCCCCATGGACTTCAACGAATCTTTCCGCCAGCTTATTCACCACATCCAGCCGTTCCGCCCCTTGTTCTCCCAAGAATGTCTTCAGAGGTTCTGACATTTGCTGTCGCATCTGGTCGACAATCATGAGCTCTTCCAGACTCTCATAGTCATGCTTGAACCCTGCCAAATTCATCCATTTTTGGAGGTAGGATTTCAGGCGCAAACTGTAGGCGGTGAATAGCTCTCCTGGCTCTCGTTTCGCTGCTCGAAACTTCTTCCTATATGTACTTGATGTGATCTCGTAATGTTTCAGCAAAGCGGCTTTCAATTCGTCGTAATTGTTCTCGTGTCCTGGCGGCAGGCGAGAATAGACCTCGTAACCGGTTCCAAGCAATCCCTGGGATAGCTTAAGATTCCATTTGTCTCGGTCCAGACCCATAGCAACGGACATGGCCTCGAAGCGTTGAAGGTACTGGTCAATCTTCTCTTTGCTCTGATCATAGACCGCTAGAGGAAACTTCATAGCATGGTAACTATGTCCCCCTGCTGAAGTTGAGCCTGGGACTGAGGAAACTCCAACTGCACCCTCAGTTTCCCCATTAGATTGTCTCTTCAACTCAAGTTCCCTCATCCTGTACTCGTGCTCCCTTTTCTGAGCCTCCTGCTCTGCTTCCCGTTTCCTAGCAGCTTGCTCACCTTCAAGTTCCATCCTTCTAGTGGCTTGCTCAGCTTCAAGTTTCTTGGCTGCCTGCTCAGCTTCAAGTTTCTTGGCTGCCTGCTCAGCTTCAAGTTCCATCCTTCTAGTGGCTTGCTCAGCTTCTATCCTCTTAGTTTCTAACTCCATCTTCCTCAATTCCAATTCGGCCTTCCGATCGTCTCTTTCTGCTTGACGATACTCTCTCTCCACTTCCTGTATGTAATCCGTTAAAGCTGAACCAGACAAACCCAGTCCTTCCCCCTTTTCCCTTAGTTCTACAGTGGTTAATTTAGGGGTGGCCATATTTCAAAGAGGTAAGTCAGCAGGTTGAGTCTAAAAACCCCAAGCAATATAGATAATTAATATCTAAAATTAATCTATATATAAGACACCACACCGTACACCACAACACAATCTCTCAACGACAAGAGTAGACTAGGACCAAGACCTATGTAGACTTGTAAAGTGTGAACAGGAAAGTTATGTGCCTTAACACCTATCCACATTCACTATAACTTGATCTTTAACTGTCCGGCCCTATCTCTATCACGGTAATGTCACCCACAATAATGTAATATCACCAACATTAAGGTAATGTCACCTTCCCGTGTGACGTGCCCATGTAAATGTCGCTATCCTTAATGTGATATCACCATATCCCGGACGAGCCCCCATAAATGTAGCCAGTTGTCCCTAGGGGGAAAGTGGAGTCAACAGGCACACTGTTTAAAATCCTTTTCCTTATTGTGGGCCTCGGCCAGACCTTTGTCTACATACCCCCTGTAAATCTTAGGTACCCTGTCCCTCTCTTTTCTCTTCTTCTTCTTACCACTAAACAATACCCTTCATATTGTTTCAGAGCATACCCACACAAGACTGTATTTTAACAAATGATAAAATAAAACATTTAATACAGAAATTGTCACGTGTGTGTGTGTGCACTGTTTGTGTGTGGAAATATGTAGTATTTTCTATGGTGTATGTGAGAATAGATTAGTGAGCTCAGGATCGTTCTTCATCATGTTAGGCCATGCCACATCACACCACAGTAAGTTCAGAACAGGTCTCACCGAATGTCGACTCTATCCGGACAATGGTTGACTTCTTGGAGTTAATCATATATATAGTCTGAGTGACTGTTCTCCCCCACTGAATATGGTATACCAAAGTCCACAAGTTCAGAACCCCCGATGTATTTAATGTGTCTATAACGATCCTGGAACCTAGGAATCTCGCACAAGTTTAAAGAAAACTTTCTGTCCTATGGCAAAATGTTGCTGAATGAATGTCTTTACTCTGCAACCTCTCTACAACCTATAGTGATGGTCACTAGACATAGTCACAGTACTTCAAAATCACTGTTATTTCACCTCTCTACCTAATATTGTCATTATCCTTGGAGGTGCTAATCGTTTCATAAAACCAACTGCCCTGAGCACTCAATCACTGCTACACTGGACCTTTCAGGGTAACACTCCTGATTTCTATGAGTTTATAATTTTTGGAACGTTATCCCATTTTTGAGGCCATTTCGTATAACCTGCCCTCAGTGTGACTGCTATTTTTCTCCTCTCTCAGCTGTCCTTAATTTCTCGGGTACAGTAAAATATCACTCAGTGTGACTGGCATTGTCCACACCTCGTAGTAATACTTTCTTTCTGTTAACCAGTTGAACCTGTAGAGAATAGAACATTCTGTGAGAGAAAAACCCTATTCCAATCCACTATATGTGATTGTAGGCCAAAGGCCACTTCAGACATGTATCCTAGTTAATCTAGAACTACCCTCTGGCATCAAGGCAGAGGCGTTCGTCACATTTGGGTGATAAGGGAAAAGAAAGACCAAACGGGAAAACACAGGAGCCCCAGTGGGCCTCACTACGGGAATATCCCACCCTGTACATTTCCCTTATCCCCCCAGCCATCTCAAATCTCAACGAATATCATCCCATTACACTGGTCTTACCCTGCCGAGTGAAATGATATATAACTCTACTTATAAATTAACTACCTTATGCTAGTGTTCCGAGTTTGAATTCACAATTCACAACATGAAAAACAATGTCCCTTGTTTCCAGACAACATGAGGACACTGTGAATCCATTCTCCATTCGAATTGGAACACACAAACACTCCCGTTATCTGTAATTCGTAAACAGACTGAACACAGATTCCGTAAATTCCTCCAACTAAAATGTTACACGAGTGACGTTCTTTTGGTGTTAACAAAAGTGGTTCAAGGGCAGATTATCCATGTCTGAATAAATTCTCTTCCTTGGGTTTCATCAATGTCACAATAGTAGATTATCTCTCCTTTTGGACAATCCATGCACAAGTCGCCTCCCCCTTTTTCAACATATGCCTACAATTTCCCATCTTGTGGGGATTGTCAAAGACGATTTTTCTGTTTGATGCTGGAGAGCGGTGTCTTTGATCTAACTGGTAAACAACTGCAGCTGTGCAGTCAGACTTTATTGGTTTTTCTGTCCTGGTTAAAACCAAATGTGGCTTTGCACACAGGCTATGAATATGACCGTCTGTATTGTCATAATCTGGATCGAAATCCCTCAGTATTATGTGACACACACACACACACACACACACACACACACACACACACACACACTCACACACACACACACAAACACACACACACACACACACAAAGCCCGAATTTGGGGCAGAAAAAGAATAAGTAGCGTTTTCGTTACTATGGGAGGACGCCAGTCATTAAAAACACACCCTATATATCGCCAAATGTGATCTCCCACAAGATCGAAAATGGGCGACATAACGCCATAAAGGTCATCGTGTTATTTTTTTCGGTATTTTCCACATATTGTGACAACCGGAAAGATTTGTGGAAAGAGAGATAGAGGAAGACAGCGTGAGAAAATTCTTGACAATCTTGTGTCATGTCACGGAAGGAAGTCAACATATGCATTGATCCATGCCGTCGGAGATCGCAATTTTCGGAAAGGCATGATCTCCCACTGCCATGTCACGAAAAGAACTATGATAAGATCTATTGAACTGAGACGATAGTGCGCACTCTAAATGGACAGAGCAATAAAAGAACAGTTACAATTTACGTCATTCAAGCGGAGACCGTCTTACAAGATGCATGTCTCCGAACTGTGATTCCGGCAACGGCAAACTATAATTATATATTGCCGCCGTTAGGTCTGTGTTAGTTGGGTTAGATATTAGTTAGTGCAAGTCATGGGATTTAGTCTCAGTGTGAAGTACATTTCGATCATGTGCAACGATTTGAATAGTTTTAGTCAGAAGAGAAAGATTATTTCGAGAAAATAACTGACGTCCTGTTGTCATTTACAAGGAGCGTGAATGTACATCTTCATTTATCACGAGTCTACAGCGTCCACGGCAGTTGCCCGCACACTCTCTCGATAGCTCCTTGGCACCCACCCAACCGGCAAGGCACTCAGTGAATGGACATTTACATGATATGACTTGTTCATTTGCTTGTGCACCATGTTCGATTCAAACCTAGTTTTTGTTTGGCAGTGAATCAGTTAAGAACTGAAGCTCGCAGACAGGGGAGAGAAGGCACTCTACGTACCGGGTGATGACTGGCATGGCAACAAAGATTCCTTGCACTGCTACGGCGGTTAGCATGAGTGATTTCCTCTTAGTATTGTCATGTGACAGATGTGTTTTGGCGATGCAGCAGGCGTAAAAAGAAAACCAGCTGAAGAAGACGTTGGCGGGTAGAAACCACCCATGCAGGGCGTCGTGGTAACCCCTGGAGGAGCAAGTGAACATGCTGATGATGCCCATCCCGAAGGAGTAGAAGGTGATGCCCATGTAGTCCATGAGAAAGAACAGGAAGTGGTGCCATCTTGACCTCGAATGAAGAAGGTGAGCTGCAGCACTGAGGGTCAAACTGAGCAGACAAGACACGCCGAAACCCAGCACTGGCCAGCCCACCTTGTCCTTCAGGACGTCCACATCACTGAAGAAGTGGGCTAGGCGCAGCAACACCACGAAGAAGCCAATGGTGTGTGACCAGATATTCACTGATTGATTGTGAAGAAGTAATATGCTATAGAAGTAATACTTCCACGCCCGTCCCAGGGGCCTGTAGCCGGTGAATATGTAAGGCTGCTTCAAGACATCAGGAACTTGTTCAACAGACAGCAATGTCTCGGTGCTGACCAAGCTGTCCGGGTGCAACAGTGACCACGTGGGTGCCATCAAACGCAACTGGGAAAACGTTAGCGCCATCTCGACCAATCAGTTACTCACGCTATAATTTGAATCATATTTCCTTCGGAATCATGCGAATGAATGGTAAAGATAGGTTAATATTTTAATCGCCCGCTGTAGAATTAAAATGAAATAGCGTCGAATTATTTCATTCCTGTTTTTTCTATAGTCGATTGATGATTGCACGCCTTGGAAATAAGCACTGACAACAAGTCTGGGCAATCTCGTTGTGTACGCTTACAGTGAGCGTGTCATATTCGCGACTTTGGGCCAAGTAATTTTGACGTCAGCATAACAACAACAACAACAACAACACACACACACACACACACTTACACACACACACACACACACACACACATAAAGTATAACATGCCGAATGTTGTGGTTCTTCATTGTACCGACCGAGTGAGAACTCTTCTTCCTCGCGCACGATTACAATCAAGTTGCGGTATCCGCACTTTTCAGTCAACTCATCTGACTTCAGCATAGAAAACAAAACAGGAAGCATAACATGGCAAATGTTACCGCGCTTCAGGGCGGGGTCATAGCTAGAACTCTTCTTCCTCATTGCTTACATTCATGGTGAACCTACCGTATTTGCCACTTTAGGTTGTCTCATCAGAGTTCAGTTGCTGCGGAACCCTTGAGGCCACTAAGACGGCATAAACAAATTCACGAGTATCGATTGGCGCTCCTACGAGTAGAAAAGTTCTTCTTCTATGAGTGCAAATCAATACTTGTGAATTTGTTATTTGCTCATCTTCACTATAGCAATTTTGTGACCAAGTTTATCTCCCCTCTCACATCTCTATCCTCTTGAATGTGATATCTCCCGGGAAGGTTAACCCGGTCAACAAATGCCCGCAGAAGTCGGATGTGTCGGCCTAACGGCGCAAGAACGCAGCTCTGCTGTAAACAGGCACAACGCAATCACATCCGAAAAAAAACTCCGGATGAACGAAGAAGAAGAAGAAGAATGTGATATCTTTCCAGGACAGTCACTTGCAAGTGAAGCTAGATCCTTCCCGTTTGGCTAGGTGACTGACGTAAGCAGTCAAGACATCAGTTGTTGGCTGCATGCGTCTCTTTGGCTACTTCTTTGTTTCAACGACGAGCGCGTTACTTTGCCTGACATGGAATGTGCTGACGTGGCTACCTATAGTTAGTTAGTTGCGTATCTTTTACAAGAGTCGCACTCAACCTCAGCATTTTTGGCTATTTGTGATTTATTGACAAGGTTACGTTTAGTAGTTTGCCACTGCATTCTGAACGACCGGCGTTCATACTTTTGTATGAAAACCAACGCAAAGCGGCCTGCTTCCAAATCGCACGCAGCAGTGTTTCGAACGAGGTATATGGTATTACGAATTGCCTTCGAAACGTCTTCGCCACAGAGCCGGCATCTTTACAGAGCCGGCATCGTTACAGAGCCGGCATCGCCACAGAGCCGGCATCGTTACAGAGCCGGCATCGTTACAGAGCCGGCATCGTTACAGAGCCGGCATCGTTACAGAGCCGGCATCGTTACAGAGCCGGCATCGTTACAGAGCCGGCATCGCCACAGAGCCGGCATCTTTACAGAGCCGGCATCGTTACAGAGCCGGCATCGTTACAGAGCCGGCATCGTTACAGAGCCGGCATCGTTACAGAGCCGGCATCGTTACAGAGCCGGCATCGTTACAGAGCCGGCATCGTTACAGAGCCGGCATCGTTACAGAGCCGGCATCGCCACAGAGCCGGCTTCGCCAACGCGCCATCTGTATGGCCGACTAGGTATAAGTACATAAAAGATCAGAATCCTGTTTACACGTCTTGACGCTGTCGGGCATATGGTGACAGATCCATGTTGTTATAGAATTATCTGAGCTGGAGCGCTGAGGTGGTCATGATCACGCCGGGCACCTTTACTTCCCAAGATATTCTCTGGCACCCATTTTAGGCTTGGCCGATCTGGGAGTGCAGGTCATTGTGGGTCAATTTTAAAAATCCGCTTCGAAACGAATTCGAATTCATGATGACCAGAATGAGGAGCGGCTGGCCGAGTGGCTAAGAATGCTGGATTCTCCTTCGGGAGACCCGGGTTTGAACTACGGTAAGCTGCGGATTTTTTTTTCTGTCAGGTGGCAAAAAGAAAACCCTAACCTGCACAGTTTGCGGCGACTGCACTAGCCAGGTGGCCTTAATTCCTCCGGCTTAAGACCCTCCAGTCCTACACCGTAAGGTGCTATAGGCATTAGATGACAGATGACCGGGACGGCAGGCATACGTACCAGCCACTGCACTACCACTGACCCCACGGACATGTAGGCATGAATAATACAATTGTCCACAATCAGCTTCCTACTATGGCGCTGTGATGTGATAGTGCCATAACACTTGTAGGCATGAGAGCAAGGAGGAATAGGTGGCCAATCTTTCCTTCACTTTGGCAAGCGACGAGTCCAGGCGTTGAAGGCCAATCTGACCGCGCTATGACATTACAGGCGCAGATCGCTATCGACGTCACTACGGACCCGCCATGGTCAGGTATACTGTATAAACAATACCAGTGTTCCCTCTAAGCTTCACTAACGTGCGCTAGCGATGCATATTTAACCTTCATAGCATATATTTATTTGTATATCAGCGCACATGCAGACGATACTGCAATATCAAATATAAACTCAAGCTTTCAATACCAGTGGCAGAGGAAGTAGATTTTTATTTTACTAACAATAAACCTAAGCTACGGAACAATGATGCACACGAATGATCAATTTTATATTGCGGAAGTAATATTGAGCAATAACAACTGCAATCCAAGTATTAGGTCTCGAAGTCGATTTTTATGTGTGCTCACAACAATCTGCAGCTTCGATTAAACATTGAGCTGAGTTGAGTTGAGTTGAGCTACGAAACAAAATCACTGTCCCCTTTCATTCCCACACACGCTTTTGTCCCTCGTTCAATAGCCAACGAAGAGTCATGCTACTAATCGTTCTAAATGCCATCTAATTAAAAGTTCTCCTGGTCTTCACTCTGGGTTTTTCATTCGTCCAGAATCCTTTCCGATCCCCCTGTATCTCGTTCTCTCCACATACGGGTGCTCAGTCCAGTCATTCGCTTTTTCATCCTGGTCCTACAGATTAAACATTACTGCATACGTTGTAAAAGTACCATCCATCCATCATGTGCCATGCCGGTAAGCGTGGGAGGTCATGTTTTGCCTTCTAACTCGATCACCAGAGTCGTGGATCAGTGTAACAATGCGTGTATACAGTGGATCAACAAGTTCAGTTAGGTTATTTTAGAAAAGGTTTTATTGGTACATGGTGGTTGATACAAAATCTCGATACAATCAAGTATGATGTTGACTTCTCTTCCCTCGTCCTTGGTGTTAACTAACTACCCCAACAACAAGCCACGTCACGACTTGAGCATCCTTCTAGCTGTTCTATCTTGATGCTCAAGCGTGCTGTAGGCTTGCACACCCAAGCTGATACAGATATGATATTCATTCTGCTACACCTTCCTGTCTTTGAAAAGACTTTTCCCCTTCAAAAGTCTTAACTCCTAACCCCTCTATCCTACACCTTCTCTCCTTACCTCCCATAATTTCTCTAATCCGCCCCTAAACTAACTCTATTTTAAGTAAATATTTCATTCTATTTGTAACTCTTCCCCTTGTCACATAGTAAACCACTATGAACTTCTTCTTCGTTCCTGGCTCTTCAAAGTTTCTTTACAAAATATATATATATCATAAGAATGTCTCATATCAATCGTTATCGTACCATTGACATTATGAAATCTCTCACTCTTTCACCACACAGGATAGACAGAAAAATGTAGTTAGAAAAAGTAAAGAAGGGGTGCGCACCCAAATTTATGAAAAGTATAAAGGAATGAATAGTCAACACAATCACATTTACCTCTCTTGCCAACGAAAAAACTTTTGTAAAAAGTTTTTTAAAATATATCTTATGAAATACATCTTTGTTCACTATAAATTAAGTTGATCTAAGTTTTCTCAACATTTATATACTCAACATTTATATTGCCATCCACAACCTTGTCTATATTTCACTTATCTCACCTTCAACCACGAACCAATGTTCATATTCCATGAACATTTTAAATTAATTAACGCTGTTTTTTTCACAGCTCCTATATCTTGCCCCCTCACATCCCATGATACGCTTCCTTGTTTATCTATTCCATATACCCAACCTTATATGCTGCCATTCACAGCCCCCCCCCCTTTTTTTTCTATTCTCTATTAACCAACTATCATATCGTTACTCATAATATGGTATCCAATCCATATATCTTCAAATAATGCTGACTTTAATGCAGCTCCTATTTTAACTTTCCCATAACCATCCCCGGCATATGTTTCTAATACTTCATAGCCATATCAACCTAACCTCTTCATGCTGATTATCACATCAGACTTAGAGTTCCTTCTATGCTTCTTGTAATAAACCCTATCACCTACTTTAAACTCCTGTAAGTTTGTATTCACGTTTCTGTATTTTTTCTGTCTTTCTCTAGCTTTAATTATATTATTCTTTAATCTTACATGTGCCCTATGCATTTCTTGTATGATGACCTCTTGAAAGTCTTCCCCCATATATTACGTCTTGGTTTTAACAGATTATCTATAGGTAGTATTGGCTCTCTCCCGTGTATTAAATAAAATGGTGAAAACCCCGTGCTCTCATTTTGATTTGTGCGTATAGCGCTAAGCGCAGGTCCTAGGAATAGATCCCAATCTTTTTCATGTTCGTCGACAATCTTTGCTATAACATCGTACAATGTCCTATGTTGTCTTTCGTTCTTAGCATTTGAAGAAGGTCTATAGTATGAGGTCTTGATATGACTTATATTCAAATCTTTTAATAACTTTTCAAATTTCTTATTCACAAATTCTTTACCATTATCCGTAAGTACAATCTGTGGGCAACTAAACCTTGGTATGAATTCCTGTAAAAAGATATTAATGATAGTATCTGCGCTTTTGTCTGGGATTGCATAGATTTCCGGCCAGAGACTGTAGATATCCACTATATGTATTAGATATACATTCCCCGATAGTGTTCTAGGGTGGGGACCTGATATATCTAAACTAACTTTTTGCATAGGAAACTGAGGAATATCTGTATCTTGTAAAGGACACTTAATTGTTTTCATATTCCTTAATCTGCATCTTTCACACGTATCGACATATTTACAAGCAGTTTTAAATAAATTCGGCCAATAATATTTATTCGTGAAGTGCTTTCACTAATTTATCACGACCGAGATGACCATTCTTATCATGATATGCTTTTAAAAGTTCACTTTCCAAATGTTTTCGGAATATATTTTCTTAATTGTTCGTTTCTTTCATTCATGTAATATAACTGGTCATCATCTTGTAACACTAAATAATTCTTCTTATACTTATTCTCATCCGTTTCTTTTAATTTCTGTTTTATTTCTAAAACTTATGGATCCAATTCTTGTTCTTCTTTCATATTAAATTGTGCTAAATGTGGGTCTTCTGCTCTAGGTTCAGACTCTTGATCCGACGGTAAACTCTCAAAATCTTCTCTATTTATTATGGCAGAATCTAATATATTTACTTGCCAGTTTCGGTCGTCTATCTCCGGTTCAGCTTCGTCTTCCGTGTTCCCTGATGACTGTGGGTACGGAATTCTAGACAATAAATCAGCGCATGTGTTGTTCCTACCTGGTATGTATTCTATTCTTGTATTATATCCCTGTAAATTCAACGCCCATGTCTGTATTTACCTGTTCTGCACTGGAGCTTCTAACAAAGATTTTAAAGGCATGTGGTCAGTTCTAATAAGTGAAATTTGCGCTATGTAGATAGTAGTTAAGTTTCTGAAGAGTATAATGAATAGCATAAGCCTCCTTCTCAATAGTAGACAATTTCCGCTGGGACCTGCTAAGTTTATGAGATAAGAAATAGATTGGCCTTTCATTTTTAACCCCTGGTATTCCAGATTCTTTTCCTTCATATGGTTGAACCAAACACGCTCCTGTAGCATTATCTGAAGCATCTGTATATAATATTAGCTGTTTATTCAAATCTGGATATGTCAATAGTGGCACTACTGTTAAGCTATTTTTTAAAAACTCGAACGCTTTTTGACATTCATCATCCCACCTAAATCTAGCATATTTGCCAGTTAAGTTAGTAATAGGCTCTGCTATTTTTGAGAACCCTGGAATGAAACGCCTATAATACCCACAGGTTCCGATAAAAGCACGAACTTCTTTTACATTAGTTGGAGGAGATAGTTCTTTAATAACCCTTACCTTTTCTTGGTCTGGTTTGATTCCGTCTCTATTAATAATATACCCCAAATACTTTGTTTCTGTTTTTAAAAATTCGCATTTACTGAGCTTCAATTTAACATCAGTGTATTCTTAATCTGTCGATACTAATTTTACATGCTTTAAGTGATCATCTACATCTCCTGCTGTATAAATTAGAATGTCATCTATGTATGCCAATGCAAACTTTTGCATACCCTCTAATACTTCATTTATTAACAACATGTAGTGAGATGGAGCTGTTCGAACCCCGAATGGCATTCGTAAAAATTCGTAAGAACCCATATGAGTACAGAAAGCACTTTTCTTTTGAGCATCCTCCGACATCGGGATACACCAGAGTCCTGATCTTGCGTCTAGTGTCGTGAAAAATGTAGAGCCATTAAGTAAGCCCAAAATATCATCAATTACCGGCAATGCGTACGCTACATTCTTAGTGATTTTGTTCAACGCCCGGTAGTCACAACAGAATCGATGTGAACCATCAGCTTTGGTCACGATTACTATCGGAGATGACCATTCTGACTTTGATCTTGTTATTATTCCTGCTTTCAACATATCTTCTATTGCCTTTTCAACAATTTCTCTATTTCTTAAGGGAGTTCTATACGGTTTTAAACTAATTGGTGGATGATCTCCAGTATCTATTTCCATCGTAACTGTTTTTGTCCTTCCCAATTCTAAATCATTAATTGCAAATACATCCTGATTCTCTTTTATAAGTTGTTCTAATACTTTCTTGTTTTCTGGTGGAGTTTTTAATTGTGCCAACAATTCTTGCTCTCTTGTCATTTTGTCTAGTGAATGTATTTTGGCTGCATTTCTTCTGAATGGATGGATCAATTCATCCTTCTGCACATTCCCTTTTCTTTCGCGTCTGTGTCTGTTATTAATTCTTTCACTAGGAATTTCTGAATAATGTGTTCCCGGCATTTCTACTCTATCTGTTGCTAATATGTCATTAATGTTATGTTCTACTTTGGCTATTACACATTCTCTGTATAATTTAATTTCTCTACCTGTGTTGTTAATAATCATTACTGGAAAAGTTAAGTGTTTATCTAATGATATTATTCCATCCGGGACTTCTAGACCAGGCTCATCAATTACCTCCCTTTGCAATTCAGTGATTTTAACTGTATGTCCTACTACATAATACGGATTTCTTTTTACCTTTGCCTGTATCAAATTAACCGTCTGTGGTTTTAACGTCGTAGACATTTTAACTCTAACCAGTGATGAAATGTGCATGTCTTCTTCTAAATCTACATATACGTCCTTGAATTTTAATTTGTGTAAATCAAAAAAAAGTCTTACACCGTTCTTTGTTAAAAAATCTCTTCCTATAAGCATATTTCTATTTAAATCTTTCACTACATGAAAAATATGTCTTACGTTGATCCCTCCTAATTTAAAATTCATTATTGTTTGTCCAATTACTTGTAAATTTTGTCCTGTAACAGAGTGAAGATTATTATGACTCCTAAATATTCTGCAATTTCTCATTATTTTATATAAAAAACTTTCCTTGATCACACTAACCTGAGCTCCCGAATCAATTAATGTACGAATTCTATACTTCCCTATTTCTATTATACATGAGCTGGGATCTGTTTTATTCTCTGTAAACTGTTTGATTTCTTCTAATTGAGAGCATTCCCTACTCGCCCTGCTATACCTGTTATTAAAATATTCTTTAAATCTTGGGACCTTGTTATTTTCCCTCCTACTATAAGTCCTATTTAATAGGTAGGGCGCTGGTTTTCCTGCGTTCTTGTACTTGTAAAACTTCTGTGTCTATCTTCAACATTCCTATTTAATCTGCTATTGCCATTTCTACTTTGTGTATTCGACTGGACACGCCTGTTACCACAGAAGCGAACAATGTGTTCCCGTTGGCCACAAAACCAACAGACTATATTTGTGTTATTTGTGTTACTTACCGTCTCACTTGTAGGATTTCTCATTTGTCTTCTTCCATCATAAGCATTTCTATTACTACCTTGTAATGTCTGTATACCTCCTCTCCTATTCCATCCGAACCTTGTTTGTCCTATTTCCATAGGCTCCTCAATCCTGTCTTCTCGACTAGTTCCTATTTCTCGTCCCACTCTCAATCTAAATCTACGTCTCAAATTTTTCTCTTGTACCGCTATATCTACAGCTTGTGATAACCTCTCAGTGTTTTCCCTCATCAGCTTAAATTTCAGTCCATCTGATTTTATACCATCTACAAAAATCCCGACCAACATCCTCTCCACTTCTTCTCCTCGTACATTCTGTCCTAAGAATGCTTCTTCAGCCAGGTTAATCAACCTATCGCTGAACAATTGTACAGTTTCTCCAGTGTTTTGTTTGGACTGTCTTAACACCGAAAACGCATGTTGTGGGTCCGTTATTTCCGCGTACTTATGGGCTAAATCGTCCTTGAACTGCTCCCATGTCTCATCTACCCTAGCCTCTAATTTTCTTCTGATATGATCAGAAACCGGTTCTGTTGCTGCCTGATAAGCAAGTTTCATTTTCTCTTCATCTGATGCTGACACCAAATATGCATATTTCTCTATTGAAGTTATCCACTTCTTAAAATCTTTTGCCTGTCCGCTAAATTTAACAATTTCAGCTGCCATTCCTTGTTGTTTCATGACTGTGTTGAGTTTACCTATTACTGTTCCTACCCCTGTCAAAACTTGTGCCAGTGAACCTTCTTCTGCCATGCTGAAATATTTTACTATACACTTATACAATCAAATTCACATTTATAACGACTTATCTAAATGGTCTTATTAAAAAAATGTTCTATTAGCAGTTATATTTTAATTAATTACCATCTTGATCCAAGAAAAGCGTGGATTTACGTATGTTCGTTGAAAGTTTTCCTCGTCACGGTTCACGTATAACCCAAACGTCTGGAGTTCGTATCACTTATTGGCCATCCAACCGATAACGTGACTTCAATGATGTCCTTCTTCTAACGTCTCAGGTTTCGCCACTTTCACTTTCAGCTCCTGGTCGAGCCCCTACCAGACTTGATATTTTCTTTTCACCCGATAACAGGGCACATCTAGGCGACGTCTTGAAAACTGGTCTAGCTCAATAAAGCGATTTGAATTTGGGTCCCCTCTTCAGCAGGTCGGCAACCCAGTTTGCCCAACCACCTCCGAGGGTTCCCTATCGATATATTCGCTTTTGTTGAAAAACATTCTGATTTATTAGAGCAACCACGAGTGAAATTTCTTCGTACTTTCCAACCAAAGGAGCAATTGGCTTAATTCTTCAGGCACCCAAGGTCACGATTCAATGAACATAACGGCTTTGAGTTCGCTCTGAGTAGTCTTGATACAAAGAAGATAACCGCTCTCTCAGAACAACATTTCCATTTAATTCAAGTTGTTTATATCCGTTTTGAGATTTCTTTGCTCCTGGACCTGGACAAATCTTAGCATGTGACTGGCTGACCTTCGAACACAATGCAAGGTTACCAACGGCTGTAATACTGGCAGGTCAAACTTTATAATATTTTTGACAAGAATCCCGTTACTTCAGATAGTTATGATGAGAACAGCTTATCAACACTCCATAGGCAATCATGTTACGTAGATGGCTCTATTCACAATCTTGATATATATGCCTTTAATTTTGATAGTGTCCGAAAAATGTTGAAATTTTGACTTTCTTACTCGATTAAAAATGGTCCGATGGAACTTTTTGTTTAGATGAGTATCTAAAATTTTCAAGAGAAACTCAAATACTATAGACTGACATCAAGAGTAACTTTCTTACTTCACATTGTACCCGCGACATCCAAGTAAGATCGGATCCTGTGTGCGGCTCCATTTAATCCACCTGTAACAATGCGTGTATACAGTGGATCAACAAGTTCAGTTAGGTTATTTTAGAACAGGCTTTATTGGTACATGGTGGTTGATACAAAATCTCGATACAATCAAGTATGATGTTGACTTCTCTTCCCTCGTCCTTGGTGTTAACTAACTACCCCAACAACAAGCCACGTCACGACTTGAGCATCCTTCTAGCTGTTCTATTTTGATGCTCAAGCGTGCTGTAGGCTTGCACACCCAAGCTGATACAGATATGATATTCATTCTGCTACATCAGCTCCGTGTTTCTGTCTCGACCATGCCACGAGGCCAAGCCATCCAGGTATTTCTTCTAGGTCTTTCCCTTGGTTTGTTCCCTTCAATCTTGCCATTTGTCACCAAGTTCTCCAATTCATTTCTTCTCATAACATGCCCAAAAAATGTTGAATGTCTACGTCTAATGTCTCTAATCAGTTTACGATCTTCATTTGTTTCTTGAAGGACTTGTTCATTGGTCTTTCTGGCTGTCCATAGTATACTTTGCATTTTCCTCAGAAACCACATTTCTACAGCCATCAGATATTTTCAGCTTGACTGCTCATTGTCCAAGCTTCAAATCCATATAAAAGTACAGGTTCTATGTAGCACCTCAACACTCTTTTTCTCGTTTCAATTGACATCTTTTTATTGGTCAGTATGTTTTTCATCTTGCTAAAGGCTACTTTTGCCATGGCGATTCTTGATCTAATCTCTTCAATGCATCTCCCATCAGATGTTATTACTGTTCCGAGATAATTGTACCTATTCACTTGTTGAAGAATATTCCCATTTACTTGAATAATCCATTATGGTATTTCGTTCTTCCTAGTGACAACCATAATCAGTGTCTATTTAGAATGTAATTCTAACCCTAGTTGTTCACTGTATGTAACAACCGCATCTACTAATATGTTGCAGGTCCTGTTCATTGTCTGCAAGCAAAACTGTATCATCTGCATATCTAATGTTATTGATGCATCGTCCCCCAATGTTGATTCCTTCCATATCTTCAATATTTCTGAAAATACTTTCCTCTACAGGGAAAACAGATCTGGAGACATCACACATCCCTGTCACACCTCTCTTAATAGGCTGATATTGGCCTACTTCATTATCAACTCTTATGGCAGCTTGTTGTTTCCAATATATGTTTCTTACAAGTCTGAGGTCTTTTCCATCAATTTGTAGATCTTCAAGCATCCTTATCATGTCGACATGTCTCACTTTATCGAAAGCATTTGTGCTGGTCCAGATGGTAAAAGTACAGATGAGTGTAATCAAAGAAAATATGTCAGGGGGATATGAAAGGGTCCGATATAGCCACAAAATAGAAGAAAGCTACTTATCACTAAGAGGAGATGCAGAATAAGTCATAGCAATGAGCTAGGTACTATCACAGTACCACAAAGAACATGGCAGGAAAGTGTAATTTAAAAACTGTACAGATCAAAAATAGAAATGGGAAAATTCTCACTAACATTAAAGAATACTTGAACAGATGGGCTAAATGCTTTGATAATCTCCTGATTAGAGCAGTTCCAGAAGACCAACCAGATAGCCAACCTACAGAAGTGGAGCTGGATGTCAGTCCATCGAGAATAGTTAAAGTTGTGATCCATGGTTGTGGTAGAGATAAACTTCGCGTTGTTCTAATACCTAGTTAACAATTTTTATAAAGAACGTATAACTCACCCAATTCCAAGAATCTTCAACACACACGCGCATAGTACACTTTTCTGGATTCATCCATGATTTTTAATTCAGAGCTTAGGGCAATTGAGAATATAATTTCGGAACATTCAAACCATGCATAAATAGGTCGGCCTGCTTATTCAGCTAATTATGAAATGTAGCTTTTTCGGTTAGTTGCTTATTAAAAAAAGCTAATTAACTTGGCATTTTTCTCTTTTCATTACTTGACGTTCCTAACCTTCCCTTAAAACATATTACAAACTAGTTAACTTCTATTCGGTTTCTTAAACTATAATCATTCTAGAGATGTTGCCCTTCCTCCAATTGGAACTAACCTACCAGATGTAACCCTCTGTTAACGCTTATCTGACTATCTAAAAAATTAACGCGTGTTGCCTCTATCACTATCAAAATCGAACTGCCGTTGTCAATGTTTTTGTTGCTACCCTGACGTATTGCTGCCACGAAGACGATGTACGTCTTCGTGCAGTGCTTCTTTGGCTTCCTCCACTAAATAGGAGAAAAACAAAGACATGCCTGGCGCCACATCTTCACTCCCTCGTCCGACCTCCCATTATTTCCGTTATAACAATGCTCTGTTATACAAGAAACCATTTAAAGTAAAGATTAGTAAAGCTATCAAATTTCTGAAGGATGAGAAAATTGCTGGTCCAGATAGTATCCCAGCAGAAGCTGTGAAAACTAATTTAAACACCCCAACTGAATTACTGCGTAAATTATTTAGCAGAATCTGGAAATCTGAAGAAATGTCAGCAGAACAGAAAGACGGATAACTAGTGAACTTGTCAAAGAAAGGGGCCTACAAGAGTGTGAAAATTATAGAGGTACAATGTCATTGTCAGTTCTTGGGGAAATATTAAGCATGATCATTATGGAGCGACTAACAGTTGTCAGTGGCAAACACGTAAGGGATGAACAATCAGGTTTTCGGCCAGATAGATAATGCACTGACCAGTTCGACACATAGCAAATTATAATATAGGAAAGCATCGAACTAAATTTGCAACTTTATACTGGATTTATAGACTATGAAAAGGCCTTCGATAGCATTGACAGGGAATCTCTCTGGAAACTGATGAGGCATTATGAGATCCCACAGAAAATCACTGACTTAAGACAACGTAAAGAGATATGGGGTGTAGAGTTCTCTATTAGAGAAAACAAGCAGAGGCATTCTAAACTACGAAACAGGAATGAGGAAGGGATGACTTTTTCCCACCTCAGTTACTGTTATTGACTATGCACACGATTAAGAAGACAACAACAAGCACTGCTAGAAATGGAATTCAGTGGACCTCTTTGGCAAAGAAGTTCGATGAGCTGGACTTCGCTGATGACATTTCTCCCCTTTCTAACACATGACATCAGATGCACGATAAACTAAACACTTTGGATGGGAGGTCACACTAATTAGGTTAGTAAATTCACAGGGAAAAGATAACGATAGTGACAATAAATTAAGCAAACGATAACTCGATCCTTTTTGCCGAAACCTCACTTCAAGAGACAGAATCATACACCAATTTAGTTAGCAATGCAGAAAAATATGTGGGAACAGATAGAGATATCAAAATAAGAATACAAAAGGCAAGTGGGGCGTTTTTAGCACTACATAATTTATGAAAGTCGAAATAAATACTTAGCATCAAACTTGTTAAAGCAGTACTACTGGTTGGATCAGAAACACTAAATCAATTACAAATAAACTACAAACCAGTCTGATTGTGCCGTGCCGTATCATGATCTGGTTGCATCCTTGTATTCCTATGGGCAGATGATGATGATGATGATGATGATGATGATGATGATGATGATGATGATGATGATGATGATGATGATGATGATGATGATGATGATGATGATGATGATGATAACAACGAAGAAAGATAATTAACAGTTAAATCAAATAGTTAAGTGGTTGGATTGTGCTGGCGTATTAAGCAAAACTCACAAACGCCCACTCTTGAACTAACTCTTAAATTACAGCACTCAATTGTTAGATACGCCCTGTTCTAGATCGCACCTGTTTCACAACTGTCTAAGTATGATATGAGCACGATATAGGACGGCGCCAAAAGACTCGCTAACAACAACGATTACGTCATCTCAGTTTCTAACAGGAAACACACCATACTTTAAACACTCACTACGAACACCCTGAACTGCCTGGTAATGACATAAGCACGGTCGGGAGCGGGTTCAACGCTTGGGCTAGTCGCTTGCCAAATGGAGGAAAGATTGGCCACCTATTCCTCCTTGCTCAAGGCCTACAAAATGTGATGTCACTATTACATCGCAGAACTTTAGCATGAAACTGCTTGAGGACAATTTATTATTTTTTTTATAAGGGCTCGCGGTTACCCCAGGGGCAAGAGCCGCCTCATCAGGTCCCCACGTCCCTGTGTGTCATTCGGATGACCGCCTCTGCATGTTAGTTACAAAAGTTAGTTGCATAACCTTTACAGGACGTCGCAGTCAACAGCAGCATTCATTTCTTTTTTTTGCTGTTGTGATCTCTTGGCTAGTTTATGTTCAGCAGTTTGCCAGTGCTTTCTGAACGACCAGCACTCGTACCATTTCGTAAAATACCAACGTAAGGCGGTCTGCTGCCAAACCGCACACAGCTGTGTTTCCGAACGCGGATATGCAGGATTACGAACTGCGTCCGTAACACCTCGCCTCGGAGCCGGCACCTTTGCATGTGGCCCTGGCAAGCTCAAGTGCAGATGCTTCTCTTTGATCTTGACCAGCCCAATGCCACGAACGGCAGAGGCCCTTATTTATTAACATATTCAGTGTCAAACCAAACGTAGGTTTGGACCAAACAAAAATGGATGGCGAAAAATTCGAAGTAGCTGTGTGTTACAGTTATGACATAAATGTTGTGACATGTTGTATTATATATTAAATTAAACGGGAGTTGCATGAGGAAAACTAGATATGCCCATGACAGATACGGGAAGTCGCTTAAGACAATTAATAATCCCATGACACGTAATAAATTAATTATATTATATATATAGGAACACTCTTATATAGTACCTCTTAAGGAACGAGGGTTGTAGTATAGTCGTCCCGAGACGAACCAGGATGCCATTCCCCTAGATTTAAAAAAAAATGAAACCAGGAAGCGCCCGGACTCACAAGATGACAGTAATGAATAAGTTTGTAGGTTTTCTAGGCTCGGTGGCTAAGGGCTTTACGAACGCAATTCATAATTCCGCATACCGCGTTCGAAACACAGCTGCTGGCTATTTGACAGCAGACCGACCACCTTATGTTGGTTTTTATATAATTCTATGGGTGCCGCTCGTTCAGAAAGCAATTGCAAACTATTGAACGTAAACTTGCCAGGAAATCACAAACATTCAACAATTCTACGTCCTGTAAAGAATGCAACTAACATAACTAGTTTATCATCTGATCTCTATTCCCCGCTACATATGCCCATCAGTGCCCGTTAATGTATTTCTCTTGTTAGGTAAAATATTAAAACAACTGACACTGTTTTAAACAATAAGGTAGCAACTAGACGACGCTTGCCGAGTTTCTTGGCAAAAACATAAAAACATCGCCCGAAACAGGAACTACTCTAAGTCTGAGGTGTGATAGGGCCAAAGCATTCTGTAGGCCTGAATGCGCGGGGGGATACGTGTCCAGTTTGTTTTATCTGTTAGCGAACAACGAAAGCAGGCGCTGGACTCTCATCCGACAGTGCTCATAACATTATTAGTGCAGTTTCCCCCCCCCCCTTATCTCTCTCTCCCTCTCCCCCTCTTTCTCTATCTCCGTATATCTCTCTCCCTCTCCCCCTCTTTCTCTATCTCCGTATATCTCTCTCCCTTTCCCTCGTCTCTCCCCCTCCGTCTCACTTCCCTCTCTCTCTCTCTCTCTCTCCCTCTCTCTCCCTCTCTGCCCCTCTATATATATATATATGTCCGCCTCTCTCCCACACTCTCTCACCTCTCTCCCCCTCTCTCTCCCTCTCTGCCTCTCTCTCTCTCTCTCTCTCTATATATATATATATATATATATATATATATATATATATATATATATATATACGGATAAATGGTCATCACTGGCCTAAACCGAATTGACGGGGGATCTCGGTGTAGGTGGCCCCTAGAGATGCAGTGATTAGAAATGCATCTGACACTCAACAGCACACCACCAAATCATGGGTAAATGATGTCAGTCGATGGTACAACCTACTAAGTTGACAAAATGGTTCTAGTGTCTTACGAATTAAGCTCCTACTAGATGACAGTTTGAAATGTCCACCGAAGGAAAATCCTACTACTTGACACCTCTGTTCAAACACTCACGATGTGCAGAAAACGAAACACTGGTGATGCGAGAAACAAACCATGCTTCGGGTACTTGTCTCTCAAAACTGTAAGAAATATACCGAATGTCTCCTATGTGCAACACACAACCCCAGCAATCATTCCCCCAGGCATGTAGGTGGAACATGTCACAGGGCTGCCAAATAGAAAATTAATTAGCTAGTAATTTCATTTGATGGTCCCACTCGACCACATAGCGTATGGCCGTCATCAGAATTACAACCACGTGGCCCCTGAAGGTGCAGTCTGGGGTGCATGAAAAGCTCAACATACGGAAGTGAGGTTAAGCAGCCATGTACAGAATGTGACGATTCCTTGGGTAGGCCCGTCATGTGTGGGCACTGCACTTATGAAAGTCACCTTTGATGGCAGGGAATGCCCATGGTATGCTTCTGCCTTCCCTTGAGGGCCGACCGGCATGAACGTGGCTGTCTCCAACAGTGGTACCAGTGGTGGAGTGACCAAGATGACGCCAACAGCTTATTGACCTTCAAAAGTCCTACGAAACACCAGAAAGGCTAACGTGGTCAACAAACGCCCGCAGAAGTTGGATGTGTCGGCCGAAAGGTGTAAATATCGCAGCTCTGCTATAAAGTGATATAACATAACACAACAACATATTGGACGAACGGACGAAGAAGAAGACTGTCTGGATTTTCTTCTTCAAAAATAGGATGTTTAGTGTTTTTATGTTTACAATAAGAAAAGTATGTGAACTTTATGTTTACGATGAGAACAGTATGTGAACTTTATGTTTACAATAAGTCAAGTATGTGAACTTTATATATGTTTACAATAAGTCAAGTTTGTGAAATGTACAGATGTTCGCAATAAGTTATGTATGTGAAATGCACGGATGTTTACAATAAGTCAAGTATGTGAGCTGTACGGATCTTTACAATAAGTCAAGTATGCGAACTGTGTGAATATTTACAGTAACAAATGGGTGTGTATGTATGCAATTTTAAAATAAGAAAATAATATGGACTGTACGGATGTTTACATTAAGATGTAATCTGTCTTAGCATTTGCATCATAAGAAAAGAATGGCACAAAGCCTGGGCTGAATTGTAGAGACCATGTGCCTGTCTGAGCTTCGACCCTAGACCAGTTGCCGACCAAGGCTTAGGGCTTGGTCTGCCCTGCCATGACATTTAGCTTTTAGGTTGTATTTCCCTGCATCAGTTGCGCTTCTCTGCCCTAAACCGTTGATACAATGTTGGGTGTTAGGTTTGGTGAGCGCAACCGAACACTCGGAGTTAACAGAAACCCGGTAGTACCGTCTAATGTCATACGGTAGCTCAATCATATCTAAGACCTAACTACCCTAAGGAAATGACAATACATTTATTCCTCGATAACTACTGTCACTCCTGTAAGTTACCTTTCTTTGGCAGCCTCACCAAATACCCTTCTCTCCGGTCTGCTGGTAAGTCCTCACCTTCTAGAGTCTAGAATAGGGGTCACCAAACTACGGCCCGCGGGCCGGATCCAGCCCGCGACGTCATTTCATCCGGCCCGCCGAAGGTACTCGAACTTGCTTGATATGACTTAAGGAACACGAGAGGTTGTGATACAATTTAAATGTAAATATTGTGTTTAGAATAATAGGAGATCTTCACACGTGCGGAGACCTCCTGGCGGCTTGTGTCTTGAATTTACTAGTTTCAATTATAAATTACTGTATCTAGATTTTCTTGTTGATTGTAATGTTTGCTTATTTCGCGCCATCCCAAGTCTTTCCCCGGCTCGTGGTAGCACCGCCTACGCTCTGACGTTACCATGGTTTCCATGGCAACACACACACACACATACACACACATGCGCGCGCGCGCATCTTTCCCTCCCCCAGATGTGTCCGGCTGTCAACACAGGCCAGATGCTCCTGAAATAATTACTTCTTTTTGCCAGTCATCCATTTTATAGGCATGTAACAAGGATTTCTTTGTTTGACAGTGTTAGGTAAGTGAACTGCAAGTGTGAATAGAGGCAATAAAGTAGCAAACATAGCATAAAAATGCCATAGAAGCCTTGCGTTATTACCCATTATCCCCAGCTCAGAAGAATTCCCCGGTCAAGGTGTTAATCGAGCTGGTATCTAGGCAATTGTTTTTCAACCTTTCTAATGGAGCAGATCCTTACGCAAATGTTTACGTTTCTCGAGGAATGTAACAGAGCACCATCTCTGTTAGAGAATTAATGAGTTAATAGATGGTGTGCAAAAACAAAGGGGAAATAGGTTTGTACACGCGTGAGCACCGGTAGTTAGTGATCTAGGGTTGCTCACGCGTGGACGTAAACAGTCTTCCATCAGCCGCCTAGAAGAACAAGTCGTATGATTTTCTTCTGTACGGTAGTTTACAAATTGATGCCAAATAAACTCAGATATATCGTCAAAATGGACTTTGTTGTTAATAGACGCACACCATCAACTATATACAGCGGCCTTGTTGTTCTATAGCACTGTTATAGGAATCTATTTTGTTGCCGTAGACCCCAGGATTTCCAACTTATGGGTCGCCGCGGGAATCATCTTGGCACAAGCGAAGACTTCTATTGACCGCGTCTGGAAAATGGAAGCTGTGTTTTTGTTGATTATATTTGAGAGACACAGCAACTGAAAGCCCGGCTAGGGGTAGTTGTTGTGATTTCTCGGGCTGCTGAATTGTCGAAATATAGTCCTCTGTGAAGGTAAAGAAGTTGTTCAGTACTGCCTAACTAAGGTACCGATGTTCTGTGGCCATGCCTAAGTCATTGATTGTTACACAGTGGCCTGATACTTGACGTACAGTGATTTTTGCTGAACTCGAAGCCAATCGGAGTCGCTTACTGCTGCTTCACGTCGTCACTCTTGGATGTCGCTGGTGGATACATCATCGATCTTATAAACCTGGGGCGTTACTGTGAGAATTGTCTACCTGCAGCCGGATAATCAGGTCTAATCGGACAGCAAAGCCACGATGGCGCTGAACCCCACTCAGGTTCAAACATTACCTCAGGCCAGTAAAAATTTTTGAGGTCACTCGGGTTAGACCGTTGCCTCAGGCCAGTTAAAATTTTGGAGGTCACTCGGGTTCAGCCGTTGTCCCAGGTCAGTAGAATTTTTGAGACCGCTCAAGTTATCTCAAATCAGTAAAAATTTTCCAGAGTGGCGATTAATTTGAACTGGCCGTTTTGTCGAATCTCATCCAAGGTCGAAGGAACTTGCAATTGAATGATGTTCAGCAAATTTTGATTCCACTGCAACTCAATCGCTTTAGTGAAGAGGGTTTACATCATTACGGTCCACCGAGAACCGGCAGTCAAATAGTTCATTACTCTGTCGATTAGGCCATCTCTTAGACGCTGTACTATACTTCGTGAGCCTTAACGTCATTTTCACCCAATGTCGAAGGAACGTAGGACAGGCATATGGTCAACTGAAAAACGATCGAGCAGACAACAGTGTGTGTAACTGAGGAACTGAAGCAAGTATAATAATTAACTTATGAAACTGGTTAGTTTAGAATAACGACATCGATAACATTGCCAACTGAACTTAATAGTTTAAATTGCTGAAAAGTTATAGAACTTGTTTAGTTTAAGATAATATTGTGTTAATATATATTATTATACTACATTGTGTCGTACTGGTATATTTTGTATTTCAGATTTTAATATGGAAGCCCAGGACCTTTCTTTAGGACAGGTGCTTGGTGGTGTAGGTAGGGTCATATCCAAGTTAGACACAATTTTGAAACAGCAAAGCATAGCTGTTGACATCGATAAGTTTAGTGGGCAAGCGAAATATTTTAAGAAATGGGTTGTGTCCATTGAAAAACATGCTTATCTAGTGGACGCCACAGATGAGGATAAGAAAAATTTAGCTTATAGGACTAGTGCATCGCCTGTCTCAGATCATATTCGAAGAAAATTGGAAGCAGGAACAAATAAGACGTGGGAGCAATTTAAGGATGATCTAGCCCACAAGTATGCGGAGATCACAGATCCACAACATGCTTTCTCAGTATTAAGACAATCAAAGCAACATGATGGAGAAAGTGTTCAGCTGTTCAGGGACAGGCTGATTAATTTAGCGGAGGAAGTATTCATAGGGCAGAATGTTCAAGGCGAGGAAGTAGAGAGGATGCTGGTTGGAATTTTTGTTGACTGGATAAAGTCAGGTGGACTTAAATTCAAACTTATGAGGGAAAATCCTGCGAGATTATCACAGGCTGTGGATATAGCTGTACAGAAAGAGAGTTTGAGAAGAAGATTTACACTAAGGGTAGGACGGGAGATAGGAAGTAATAGAGAAGAGAGGATTGAGGAACCTATGGAGATAGGACAAGCGAGGTACGGATGGAGAAGACGGGGAGAAATACAGACACTACAGGGAAATAATAATCAAAATACTCATGATAGAGAAAGACAAACGAGAAACCCTATAATAGAGACGGCAAATGGCACAAATATGGTTTGTTGGAGTTGTGGTCAGAGGGGACACGCTTCTAGATTTTGTGGTAACAGACGTGCCCAGGTTGGTGCACAGAATAGAGGTGGAAACAGTGGACCAAGTAGAAATTATGAAGACAGACAGAGGCATTCTACAAGGCCAAGAATGCAGGAAAACTGGCGTCCCACTTACTGAATATGACCTGCGGTAGGATGGAAAATAAAAAGGTCCCAAGAATGAGTGAATATATTAATTACCCAAATAGCAAATATAGTAGGACAAATAGAAATAGAGAACGTAGAAAATGACCTCAACTTGGAGAGATAAAACAGTTTTCAGTGAATATGATTGATCCCAGTTCATGCATTATAGAAATAGGTAAATTTAAAATTAGAACATTGATTGATTCAGGAGCGCAAGTCAGTGTGATTAAGGAAATTTTTTTATATCGTATATTAAAGAATTTCAAAATGTTTGGAAATCAATTAAAGAATTTCAAAATGTTTGGAAATCAAGATACCCTTCATTCGGTTACTGGACAAAATCTGGAAGTAGTTGGACAAACAATGATAAACCTTAGGTTGGGAGGAATAAACGTGAGACACCTTTTTCATGTGGTTAAAGAGTTAAATAGGAACATGATCCTAGGTAGGGATTTCTTACTAAAAAATGGTGTAAGGCTTTATTTTGATTTACACAAGTTGAGATTTCAAGATGTATATGTGGACTTGGAGGAAGACATGCACGTTTTGGCCCTAGTCAGAGTAAAAACATCTATGACCCTAAAACCACAGACAGTCAATCTGATACAAGCAAAAAAATTTTTTAAATCCGTATTTTTCGATAGGACAAACCGTTACAGTAACAGAGTTAGAGAGAGAGAGATAATAGATGAACCAGGGTTAGATGTCACAGACGGAATAGTAACATTAGATAGACATTAATAGACATTAATAGACATTAATAACCGAAATAGAAGTAGAGGAAGTTGGAAAGGACGGAATGATGAATCGATCCATGCATTCAGAAAATATACATCTCAAGTGCATTCAGTAGACAAAACAACGTCATCTTTGAAGAGAGAACAGGAGTTATTATCACAATTGAAAGCTTCGCCAGAGTATAAAGAAGTATTAGAAGACTTAGTAAGAAAACATCAGGATGTTTTTGCTATTAATGACTTGGAGTTAGGTAAGACTAAGACAGTTACTATGGAAATAGATACAGGAAATCATCCACCAATTAGTTTGAAACTATATAGAACTCCTCTAAGGAATAGAGAGATAGTAGAAAAAGCAATAGAAGATATGTTGAAGGCAGGAATCATAACAAGATCCAAGTCAGAATGGTCGTCTCCGATTGTTATAGTGACCAAGAGAGACGGGAGTCACTGCTTCTGTTGTGACTACAGGGCCCTGAACAAAATCACCAAGAACGTAGCTTATCCATTGCCGGTGATTGATGATATTTTGGGGCTACTTAATGGATCTACCTTCTTCACTACGTTAGACGCAAGGTCAGGATTTTGGTGCATCCCCATGTCGCCAGATGCTCAAAAGAAAAGTTCTTTCTGCACTCACGCAGGTTCTTATGAATTTTTAAGAATGCCTTTTGGGGTCAAGACGGCGCCTTCCCATTATATGTTATTAATAAATCAAGTATTAGAGGGCATGCAAAAGTTCGCATTAGCATATATAGATGGCATTTTAATCTACACAGCAGGAGACGTGCAAGACCACCTGAAACACGTAAAGTTAGTATTTGATAGATTAAAATTACACGACGTTAAATTGAAACTCAGTAAATGCGAATTCCTAAAAACAGAAACTAAGTATTTAGGGTACATCATTAATAGAGAAGGAATTAAACCAGATCAGGATAAAGTTAAAGTCATTAGAGAATTACCTGCTCCAACCAATATAAGAGAAGTTCGTGCTTTTATCGGTATGGCTGGGTATTATCGTCGTTTCGTTCCAAACTTCGCTGAGATAGCAGAACCCATTACAAACCTGACTTGTAAATACGCAAGATTTAAATGGACTGAAAATTGTCAGAAAGCATTTGATTTTTTTTAAAAACAGCTTAACAACAGTTCCATTTTTGGCACATAAAGACTTAAACAAACAATTAGTGTTATATACAGATGCTTCGGACAAAGCTATAGGGGCATGTTTAACGCAACCATATGAAGGTGAAAATTCAGGAATACCAGGGGTTAGAAATGAGAGACCAATCTACTTTCTGTCACACAAACTTAGCAAATCTCAGAAAAAATGGTCGACAGTTGAGAAGGAGGCATATGCTATCCACTATGCTCTTCAAAAACTTGATTATTATTTACATAACGCAAATTTCATCATTAAAACTGATCACATGCCATTAAAATCTTTACTAGAAGCCCCAGTACAAAACGGAAAAATACAGACATGGGCGCTGAACTTACAAGGATACAACGCAAAAGTCGAATATATTTCCGGTAAAGAAAATACCTGTGCAGATTTATTGTCCAGAATTCCATACTCTGAGATATCTGAAGATAATGAGAATGAGGAAGAGCCGGAGATAGACGACCGAAACTGGCAGGTAAAAAATATATTGGATTCGGCCATGTTGAATATAGAAAATTTTGAAAGCTCACAGACAGAACAAGATCTTGAACAAATAGCGGAGGGTCCACAATTACCACATTTTGATATGAAGGAAGAACAAGAACTAGATCCGAAAGTAATACAAATCAAACAAAAGTTGAAAGAAACAGCCGAAAACACTTTTAAAAAGAATTTTATTGAATTGCAGCAAGATGGACAGCTATACTATATGAATGAAAAAACTGAAGAGGCAGAATTGAGGAAATACATTCCGAAACAGTTAGAAAACAAGGTTTTAAGAGCATATCATGATGAAAATGGACACCTTGGCCGTGATAAATTGTGCAAAGCTCTCAAGAAAAAGTATTATTGGCCAAATATGTTTAAGAGTATTTATAAGTACGTTGACGAATGTGAGAAATGCAGGTTAAGAAATATGAAAACGATCAAATGTCCCTTACAAGATACTGATATCCCTCAGTTTCCAATGCAGAAAGTGAGTTTAGATATTTCAGGTCCTCATCCAAAAACGTTATCGGGGAATATATATCTACTTCATATCGTGGATTTCTATAGTTTATGGTCGGAAGTTTATGCAATTCCAGATAAGAGCGCTGATTCTGTTATTAATATTTTCTTACAAGAATATATACCAAGATTTAGTTGCCCACAGACAGTACTCACAGATAATGGAAAGGAGTTTGTGAACGAGAAGTTTGAGAAATTATTACAAGATTTGAATATCGCCCACAGAAAAACTTCTTATTATAGATCTTCCTCAAATGCGAAAAATGAGAGACAACATCGGACATTATACAATATAATAGCAAAAATTGTAGAGGAGCACGATAGGGACTGGGACCTTTATCTGGGATCAGCACTGGGGGCAATACGAACAAACCAAAATGAAGGGACAGGATTTTCACCATTTTACCTGCTACACGGAAGAGAACCAATACTCCCAATTGACAATCTGTTAAAACCTAGAAGGAAATATATGGGGGAGAATTTTCAAGAAATGATTTTACAGGAAATGCACAAGGCACACATAAGGTTAAGAAGTAATATAATTAAAGCTAGAGAAAGACAGAAAAGGTACGCGGATAAAAATACACAACTACAAGAATTTGAGGTAGGTGATAGAGTTTACTATAAGAAGCATAGAAGGAACTCTAAATTTGATACTCATTGGGTTCCAGGATATTACATTTTAGAAAAATTAGGTCCAGTATCATATACTATCAAGAACCAAATAACAGGACATGTAGCACGTTCACATGTGGAACATTTAAGACGTGATGAAGATAAGAAACCGATAATAATAATAACAATAATTATTATTCAGACGGCTTATACTCAGGTGGACAACTCGTCAGAAGAGTTAAATATACGACACCATCAGATTTTGGTAAAGATCCGGTACAAAATCAAGTAATAACAACACCAGTTTACGAAGATACTTACGATCAAGAGTAAACAGTGCTTAAAACCTTTATGAAGGAAGAAAATAATACGTACGATGATTATAATAGTGTTGATTCTATGGAGGAGGAGGTAACTGCCCCATTTAAAAATACCAGACAAGCAGTAAAGAGGAGGATAGAGAGACAGAGAGATAGAGAAGTTAAAAGACAAAAGCGAATTAGGGAGAATTCATCAAGTGATGAAGATATGCCACTGTTGGAAAGGTCATTAAGAAGCCAAGATAGACAAATCAGGTTAGATATAGAAAGAAAAAAATTAGAGGCCGCCGAGAATGTAAGCACAGAAGAACAATATATGGATTAAAAATCGGAAACTGATGAAAACGAAAATGGTAGTATGAAAGAAGATATGTTGAGTTCTCCTCAGGTTAGAGAAGACATTGATGTAGAAATGGCAATTATAGAGAGAAATGAGTTATTGAAAAAGTGGAGATATGGTAAATAGGGTGATGGAGTAGACTGCAGATTGCAGGAGAAGATTTAAAATGCGTGACCTGTGTTAGAAGACAAGGCAGTCTTCTTATATACAGTAGCTGTAGATTACAGATGTGTTAAGTTAGGTTTTCGTAGAGTATAATGCATTGCATTATTTATACTATAGTATATTATTTTTGATTGGATTGGCTCTGTCAAATGGTTATTATTTGATTTTAGAATAAGACTTGTTGTGTTGTCTTTATTTTAGGGTAATTTAGCGGTCCGTAAAAGAGACCGTTAATGGTTGTATTGATTTAAATTGATGATAATTTGACTATGTACATTATGTTGGGGATAAAACCATATATATATTTGGGGGGAAAGAGTTCTGTTTGGATTACGCTTGGGTTAATAACTCTTGTAACTTGTGCTTTCAGTTATTTTGACTTATTTGAGTTCACCATATTAATTTGATGATTGTTAAGACTTGGTTGAAAAGAAAATTGTTATTATTTTGTTCTGAGTATAGAATTAGTTAAAGTAATAAGACGGGGCCTTATGGAGAACCCTTCGTTCAGAAAATAGTTAACAAACGACTGTGGACTAGAAGAGAGACACATTCTCCTTGTGAGTAATAAGTTTTAGTAAATATGAGTACCATAAACTTCGACCTTGTACTAGTAAGAAGGCTGCCGCGTCAGTCAGCGTTAATTTTTGGAATATGAGGGATTAGTTATAGCCTAGAATGCCATGCTTGGATGATGGGTTTTATATGGTTCTGGGGGGATTAAAATAAGAGCTGCATTAAGTCAGCATTAATTGAAAATATATGGATTGGATGCCATGTTATATTAAAGAAGAAGAAATTAACGTGACTAACGTCTATAGGTGGTATAAAAATAGGGCTGCGTTAGTCAGCATCAATGGGAATATAAGGAGCTAGTTAATTGGGGGTGGACATTAATGGGGCTGTAGATAGCAGCACATATGGTTTAGTACAAAGTTAGATACGCCCATGAACAAGGATGTTTATAATGGGATTGAGGTGGTTAATATAGGAGCTGCGATAAGCAGCGTTAATTGGTTTAAAAAGAGTGCTGTGTTTGTCAGCATGGAGCATAGATATAGTATTAGTAAGTATGTTCATAAGAAATGAACATTGTCAATATTATTTTTTATGGTTTAATCATGACTGAACATGAGCCATGGGAAATATAGTCATTAATGGTTGTGGGTATTAATATTGAGTATATAAGGAAGAAATTTTGGATTGACTTAATTTGTAACAAACAGAAATATATATTCATGGATTATAAGATACTGACTTAATTTTTTAACAAACAGAAGTATATATTCATGGATTATAAGATGTGTTTTAAAACTTTATTTATAAAGTTTTTGTGATTCCAAGAGGATAAATGTGATTGCTTTCTGACTACTTCTTTATATCTTATGGGTGCACACCCCATCTTTTCTGTCTATCCTGTGTTGTTTTGTTGATGTTGAGAGGATATGAGAGGTTGCATAACGCATGACAAATTTCCAATTGTGTTTATATACCAACGATTTTGATGAACCTATGTTTATATGAAATGAAATGAAATATCTAGGTAGATTCCTTATGAATTGTTATAGAAAAATGAAATCTTGTATACATAAACGAAGAAGAAGTATGACTTCTCGAAGGACTGTGAAGAAACATAGCGGTTGGCTATAAGATATAAGATATAAGATATAAGTAGACTCTTAGGAATAGAAGCTCACTGGGTAAGAAGGGGTTAGTTTAAGATGAGTAAGCGGGTTGAGAGAAGTACATTAGGTAAGTAGGCTAGGCTAGGGATTAAGACTTTTTAAGAAAAAGTCTTGTTGAGGATAGGGAGAAATGTAACAGAGCACCATCTCTGTTAGGGAATTAATGAGTTAATAGATGGTGTGCAAAGACAAAGGGGAAATAGGTTTGTACACGCGTGAGCACCGGTAGTTAGTGATCTAGGGTTGCTCACGCGTGGACGTAAACAGTCTTCCATCAGCCGCCTAGAAGAACAAGTCGTATGATTTTCATCTGTACGGTATTTTACAAATTGATGCCAAATAAACTCAGATAAATCGTCAAAATGGACTTTGTTGTTAATAGACGCACACCATCAACTATATACAGCGGCCTTGTTGTTCTATAGCACTGTTATAGGAACTCTGTGCACTGATCCAATTATCTGTCATACTTTACGTAATAAACCAGATGGGTAGAAATGTTGCATTTAGGCGATTTCGGTCTGTTTCGCCGGGACCCCTGGCTGCCACTCTCGGAAACCCGGTTGAAAAACTCTGCTCTAGGCTGCTTATTTAGGCTGGCCCTATTTATATATTTTGCAAACATTATTATGTGATATATTCTATTACCAAAGGTACCTATAAACTGTATATGTACCTTTGGTGAGCCGTAGATTCACTAGTGACCCCTAGTCCTCTGCTTTTCATGTGTTTCAACAGGATGTTAATTATATTTCTAATTCAATGTCTTTTTCATTTTCAGATCCCATGTACTTCACCCTTCATAATGGCTACTAAGAAAAGAAAAGTGGACGCCGAGTGTCGCATTTTCACTTAAGAATGGGGAGTAAAGTACTTCTTTGTGGAAAAAAGGATCATAAAACCAGTTGCGTAATATACATCGAAAGTGTTGCTGTTTTGAAAGAGTACAATCTTCGGCGACACTGCGAAACAAAACATCCATCAACATATTCATAGTTTTCTGGAAACCTACGATCTTAGAAATATGAGTCCATGAAGCGTAATTTAGAAACACAACGAGATCTCTTCATGAGAAAGTTTGCTGAAAATGAATCTGTCACTTGTACAAGTTATAACATAGTGCATAAGGTGGCAGAACGAGGAAAACTGTTTACTGATGGCAACTTCATCAAAGAGTACATGATGGAAGAAGCAAATGTCTTGTGTCCTGAGAAAGCCGATTTGTTTGGAACTATCAGCCTTTCGGCAAGTTCAGTTGTGCGAAGAACAGTAGAACTTTGAAAGAACATAGTGCTACAGATACGTGAGAAAACTAGGAATATTTTGTGGTAGTCTTTGGTGCTAGATGGGTCTAATGATTTATCCAGTACATCACAATTTCTCGTGTTCATTCGTGGTATCAATGTGGACTTTCAAATAACGGAAGAGTTAGCATGCGTATGCAGCATGCATGAAACAACAGATGGAAGACATTGTCATGGAAGTGCAAAAGGTTTTGCAAGACTATAACCTTCAGTGGAATCAGCTTCGAGGTGTTATAGTTGATGGAGGAAAAAATATGGCTGGCGTGAGGAAAGGTCTGATCGGGCAGATCAGGACACAGTTGGAAGATTTGAAACTTCCGGGCATTATAAATCAGCAAGCAATCTGTGGAAAAAACATAGATATTTCTTGCGTACTGAAACTAGTTGTTTCTGCTGTGAACGTCATTCGGGGACTGTCATATATTTTTGAAGGGAGTGGGAGATCACTGTAGTGCATGCCCCATTTCTAACAAAAGAAGTAGAGCCCCATCCTCTTCTATCTTCAATAACCCCAGAATATGAACCTTGAGTTATCTGCAGGCCTCGTTCTATTAAGTATCTAGGAGATATAGATTATGGCCCTGGTGAGAATAATGATTGCTAACTGGGAATCTGCCCCTTCTCCAAGGATTCTGTAGCTCTGGAGCCCCCTTTTTGTTTATCAAATCTGAGGAAAGTCTGGAGAATTTTCTCAGCCTGATTTAGATGAAGAAAACATGGATATTGAGCAGTTGATAGATCTAGAGTCTTCTCTCCCCCATTTTAGTAAGTCATTATGAGTGGATTTATTGTTACACAATCAAACACATAATCAATCACATTAGATTCTGACAACATGATGTACAAAGAAGTTGTTGACTCACAGATAGGTTTGAACTGATAAATTAACAGAAGGTCAATTCATGTTAATCATTTATTGACTGGGCCTGAGCCTTCTGGCCAGTACATACATCTCTATTGTGATTTACACAAAATATTAGAAAAGTTGCACATTGGACCATTGTCCCAGACAATCAATCAAGCATCAATATATGAGAGGTCAACAAGTGTGAAAACATAGTAAACATTTTTGTTAACATGTTAACATGTTAAGTGTGATGGTAATTCAACAATTAAATATCAGTTTCCTGAAATTGGGTGTGGTGTGTACCAATTAGAAAGGTCACCTGGTGACTGGAAGATTAGGTAAGCCAGGGTCCATTGACTGATGGATCCACTTCAGGTCTGCCCGTATAGCTCCTCTGAAGGCCTCCCCATACTCTGCTCATGGCCAAGTCATCTTCCATCTCACTTGTGGTTCATCTCTTTCTCTCGGCTTCCCTCTTTCAGGTCTGATTTAGGTGGTTAGTTTGCTGATGTGTTGGGTGGTTGTTGGTATGTAGCCACCAAGATCACTGATGAATATTCACATAAATATATACATTCCTACCAATACAATATTCTAGAAGTAGGTCGGAAGAAATCTAAATTCCTGAAGTAGGAACTAGTTCCCCTCCCCCTCTTTTTTCTCTAATCTAGTGTTGGGTTAATTTGGGGTGGTCAGAGTTTATCACACTGTGTACGCCTTGTATCAACTTATTCCTGCTGTATGTAAGTTCTCATTTGACCTGGGGTCAGTGAACGTGTACAGTAAGACAGTGACAAGAGTGAGAATCTGTCAAGATGCATGTAAATAAATGACATACATTTATAACATTTCTTCCACACAATGGTGTTTATAATGTGTATAAATAATTCTCTGTGTTTTCCCAATTAACCACTTCTTCTTCTTCCTGTGTCTAATAACTCTCTCCCATTATCTGTTGTTGTTGTGATGTTGAGTGTTGGGTTGTGTGGTGATGAGTGGTGTTGAGTTTTAAGTTATGTTGAGTAATGAGTTAAGTTCACTGCGCGTGATGGTGTTCCGCGAATCACAACTTTCTCATGTAATGCAGTTCATGTGTGCCCTTATCTAATTAAAATTTGACAAAAATATAAATATTTATTCCGTCATACCCTATTGATTCAATAGATGAAGGAGAAAGGAAAGATTGATTTCTCTTTCAACTTTCTAGATTGTAAATAGGCATAGATAAGTCTGTTTTAGAACAAGGCACTTGTTCTAGTACACGAACTGTCATTTTAGCTGTAGATAGTGATAGCATCTTTAACAATGTTCCTGACAAAATGCACAAGATTGCTTTCGAATCATCACTTCTCACAGTTGTTTAGAATAGAATGTAGTAGTATAATGCACTTCTTAAAGTTAATAATTATCTCTAAGAATATCAGAGATTGCAGTTTCATCGAAGAGAGTATTGGAGTGTCATTTTGTCCGGGAACGGCTCTGCGTCGTTAGAATCTACAGTCGAGCATTTTTACATTTCAGAGGTTTTAATTAATAATAATACATTTCAATTGACATTACAAACACGGGTTACCATTACTTGATACCTGATACATCGGGTTCTTAGTCTAATCTCGGGAATCACAAGCTTACCTCAGATCTAGACACCCCGCAATTCCATGTTTGAAAATTTGATCACACCAGCTTCTCACATCTATTCCTCAGGCTGGTTGCAGGAAAAAATGCGGGCTTACCAGATTCTGATGAAATATTAACATATGCAAATCCGGCGTTGGCGCGAAAGCGGGTCACATGTCTATTTCGTCCAATGGTCTTCCGAGCTTTGTCTGATGAAATCTTTCTAAGAATCCACGTCATCTGTCACTTATGCAGTTCCAGTTTCGATGTTAAGTTTTAAGTCCTAGTTTCAGTTTGCGGTTGTGAAGTCATTTGTTTCATTATTTCCTCTTCTTGGCTTGCGGTATTTGGTAAATGAATAATGGTGGTTAGCGTTATGCCACAGGGACATGCACGCAATTACAGTCAGTTCCATGATTTTCTTGAAAAAAATTGATTCTGAATTCTTCTGTGACTTGCCTTATCACATATCAGTGAAGTGGCTCAGCTGCGGTAAAGTCATGTTTCGTTTTTATAAGCTCCGAAACGAAATATATGTTTTCGTTACTGAAAAAGATAGAGCTGACCCACAGCTGTCAGATCCTACTTGGCTGTCACAAAGTTGTCATTTTTGGTCGATATCACATCCCGCATGAATAAACTGAATTTGAAACTTCAGGGAAAGACTAACTTCGTCTGTGATCTCTACAGCATCATCAATGGATTTCGGAGAAAGCTGACATTGTTTGAAGCACAACTGGAAGGAGAAAACCTTTCTCATTTTAACAGTTTCAAAGAGTTTTGCGCTACAATCGCCGAAGATGTCAACTTTGATTTTCAGAAAAAAATTATTCGTGACTTGGAAAAGCATTTTCTGGAGAGATTTTCATTTCTTGACAGAACTGAGAGTGACATTCTTCTGTTCCAGAATCCGTTCGATTGTAACCTTCATGATGTGCCAGCTAAACTACAGTTGGAGCTCATTGTTTTGCAAGCAAATGACTTGTTGAAAGAGAAGCACAGAGAAGGAACATTTGTTGAATTTTACCGCTGCTTATCTAATGTTGAGTATCCGAAACTGAAGAAATGTGCCGCTGGTATGGCACCAGTAAAATCGCAACTTATATCTTAACATAGCAAAAACAAACATAATGCATACCGATAAAACTACTATGGAGAATGAAATATATGTTAATGAGGAAAAATTGGAGGTGGTGGAGCTCATTTGGAGCTCATTGTTTTGCAAGCAAATGACTTGTTGAAAGAGAAGCACAGAGAAGGAACACTTGTTGAATTTTACCGCTGCTTATCTAATGTTGAGTTTCCGAGACTGAAGAAATTTGCCGCTAGTATGGCACCAGTAAAATCACAACTTATATCTAAACATAGCAAAAACAAACATAATGCATACCGATAAAACTACTATGGAGAAAGAAATATATGTTAATGAGGAAAAATTGGAGGTGGTGGAAAATTTTGAATATCTTGGGTCATTGATTACCAACAACAGTGACACAATGAAAAAAATTAAACGACGACTATCAGTTGTTCTTCAAAGACTAAAACAACTGAATAAATTATGGAATGGGTCAGATAATTTCAAAAATTAGATTTTTAAGAGCATGCATCTTTCCTATTGCAACATACGCCTGTGAGACCTGGACACTTACTAAACAAACTAACAACGGATAAATGCCTTTGAATATAAATGTTGTTCTAAGAATATCTTGGGTAAAGAAAAGAACAAATGCACCCATACTTCAAGAGCTGAATATTGAAGAAAGTTGGCTATTAAAGATGATAAAACAAAGAAAATTGAAATATTTTGGTCACTTGAAACGTCACGAAAGTTTGGAGAGAACAATAATGGAGGCGTATATATGCCTGGGAAGAGAGGAAGAGGAAGGCCAACGAGAAGATGGATGCAGGATGTGGCGGATGATCTCCAGATGAGTGTATCGGATGCGGGACATCTTGTTTGTGATCGAGAGGTTTTCCGGAAGGTTGTTATGGGAGAGAGGTTCCGCAAAGGACATGCTACTGAATGAATGAATGAATGAATGAACGAACGAATGAACGAATGAATGAATGAATGAATGAATGAATGAATGAATGAATGAATGAATGGCACCAGTGTTTGGAACAAATGTCTGTGAGCAAACATTTTCAAAAATGAAGTATGTGAAGTCAACACATCGAACGAGATTGATTGATGAATATTTGAAAGCAATTCTCTTGATTGGATGCAGCAATTCCAAACCAAACATTGATGATATCTTGAAAGTCAAATATCAGTTTCACAAATCTTTTTTGCTGCTTAGTTAGTGAGATTCGGATATGTGCACACAAGGTCTGATGTAACTATCTTTTTGCCAACGTAGCTTTTTTTGTGATAATTTTTTAGTTAATAAATATGTTGGTTGTCTTTGTTTTTTGTGCATTGCACGCCATTCACCTATGATTAACTTAGTTTTTGACTTAGTATGCTGGGGGGAGGATCTGAGCACCTATGGACATGTCCGGAGTGCAATGAAGATACCCCAACTGATAATTGACTGACTGATAACTTAGTTTTTCGTCATTTTTACCAGAAATTTCGTTCTGGCTTGCATGTGTTGTTACAATTAGTTGCATATCCTTTAAAGGACGATTGTCGTCAACACCAGCATTTTTTTTTTTTACTATTGTTGATGTCTTGGCAAGTTTAGGTTCAGTAGCTTGCCATTGCTTTCTGAACGACCGGCACCCGTACCATAGCGTAAAAAAACCCATCGCAGCGCGATCTGCTGCCAAATCGTGCGAAACTGTGTTTCCAACGCGGGTATTCGGGATTACGAACCGCTTTAAGAAGATCTTAGCCACGGAGACCGCCGTAAGTATTGTACAGAATGAGTATCCGGCCCGCGCTCGTAATTTTGCGGCCCGCCGTGAAAAAAGTTTGGTGAACCCTGGTCTAGAATGATAAATAATGTGTGCAGTAATTCAAGTCAGGTGTTGATATTGGCGTTAATAGCTTCTGCAAGGCTGCTATCTGGACCAGCTTCTTTCCCGTTCTTCAAAAGCTAGCTTTCTTAATGTCTTCTTTAGATGATTCATCTCAGTGGATATTCAGCTACACTTCTGCAGGCTAGATATCAGAAGGGCCTGTTTGGACTGGTCTGTTAAGTAGTTCCTCTGTGTATTCAGTCTATCTGTTAATTTGATTCACGATGTTGGTGAGAACTTTATCATTACTATTTTTGAACAGGCATATAACAGTCTGGTTGTATTTTCCTTATCATGCTGTAAACATCGTTGAGGTGTCTTTTCGATGCGGCTACTTCTGCATCACTTACTAGACCAGCAAAATATGCTCTGTTATCAGTCCTTTACGGCTTTCTAACTTCTTTATTGGCCGGTCTCTCTGGCCGAGGGGTTACAACACTTTCTCCGTAATCCCGTTTATCACGCAGAGTCTCGTAGTGGGCGAGAGCTGGGAGCGGTTCGACCCCCGCTGGTGACTTGCGGGATAACTGAGCCGGCCGCTCAGAAAGCAATGGCAAACTACTGAACGTAATCTTGCCAAAGAAATCAACAGACAGCTGAAAGATGCTGCTGTTGACAGCGATGTCCTGTAAAGGATATGCGAATTTAAAAAAAAAAAAACTTCTTTATTAGCTTCTGGTTATTTTCAAGGACTCTGAATTTATTAGATATTGGTTTGCTATTAGATAATGTATTATTACTATTATTTCTGTAATTTATAAGGGTTTCTGGCGTTATTTGTGCTTTATGTTTTTCTTCTCAATTTTCAAATACTTCTGTATACAATTCACTCAAAATGCTTTTATCTGGTTGTCAGCAGTTTTCCGTACCCACTTCGTCCATTGGCTATTGAAGGACCATAAATCATTCAAACATTGTTCATTAATAGCTTGATTTCTTAGATGTCCTACATTATATTAATGTTCGTGCTTAAAGAATGTTATGTATCGCTTGAGTTTCGACTTAAAATTACTTACCAGTAAAGAGACAAGAAAAATCACAACAACAGAAATGAGGTTCCTGAGAAGAATACTCAACGTATCAAGAAGAGGTAAGATCAGAAATGAAGAAATCAGGACTAAAGTGGGGGTTAAAGCAGCACTAGATTTTATTAGAAAGCAGCAAGTCAAATTTGGCCATGCAAGTAGGTTACCAGTCAACAGCATACCACAACAAGCAATGATGTACAGACCAGATGGAAACAGAGGAAGAGGCCGACCACGTAAACGTTGGACGGAGGACGGAGGGAATAGCATAGTCCATGGGAATATCGATATATGAAGCCAATAATAGGGCACTCTTACGATGTTTATACTTCACCTCGACACCGCAAGGTACAAGAGGAACATGATGAGATGAGAGAGCAGGACGATTTTAATCTATATCGGCACCTATAAAGACTGTTATGTCGTTTAGAGATGCTATTAATTTCATAGGAACGCAGTTAGTTACATATCCTTTACAGGACGTCACAATCAACCTCAGAATTTTAGGTGGTTTGTGATTTCTTGGCAAGTTTACTTTCAGTAGTTTGCCAGGGAATGCACATCTAATCAATTTGATTTTCACTATTGTGGTCGGGTGATACCAATGTTAATGTATTGTGGTCGGGTGATACCAATGTTAATTTATTGTGGTCGGGTGATACCAATGTTAATTTATTGTGGTCGGGTGATACCAATGTTAATTTAATGTATTTTTCTATGCGATAAACACTCCCGTCAGTTATATTTTTATTCACTATGTGAAAATTGTAGAATAATTCTACATTTTCATTCATTTCCCCTAAGTCCATAATCTATCCATAATCATATCTTGGTATTCGGGGCACTCATCAAAATGCTGATATTGCCAATTTGTCGATCGCCTATAGCAGGGGTCACCAAACTTTTTTTCACGGCGGGCAGGATAACTGAGAAAATGACGAGCGCGGGCCGGATAGTCATTCTGTACAATACTTGCGCCGACTCCGTGGCGAAGATTTTACGGACGCGGTTCGTAATCCCGTATACCAGCGTTCAAACCGCAGCTGCGCGCGTTTTTGGCATCAAACAACGTTGCGCTGGTTTGTTATGGGCGCCGGTCGTCCAGAAAGCAATGGTAAACTACTGAACGTAAACTTGCCAAGTCATCAACAACAGCAAACAATGCTGGTGTTGAGTGCAAACGTCCTGTAATGGATATGTAACTAACTTTAACAATAATTGCAAGCTAGAACGATACCTCTGGGGGAAAAAAGACGAAAAACTAAGTTAATCATGGGAAAGGCGTGCAATGCACAAAAAACAAAGACAACTAACATATTTATTTACTAAACAAGTTATCAAAGAAGGCGACGTTAGCAAAAAGATAGTTACTTCAGACCTAATGTGCACATATCCGAATCTCACAAACTAAGCAGCAAAAGAGGTTAGTGAGATTTGTGAAACTGAAGTTTGGCTTTCACAATACCATCAATGTTTGGTTTGGGATTGCTGCATCCAATCAAGAAAATTGCTTTCAAATGTTCACCAGTCAATCTCGTTCGATGTGGTGACTTCACAGACTTCATTTTTGAAAATTTTTGCTCACAGACATAAGTTGTTCCAAGCACTGATGCCATACCAGCGGCAAATTTCTTAAGTTTCTGAAACTCAACATCAGGTAAGCAGCTGTACAATTAAACAAGTTTTCCTTCTCTGTGCTTCTCTTTCAAAAAGTCATTTGCTTGCAAATCAATGAGCTCTAACTGTAGTTCAGCTGGCACATCATCAAGGTTACAATCAAACGGATTCTGGAACAGAAGAATGTCACTCTCAATTCTGTCAAGATCTGAAAATCTCTACAAACTCTTTGAAACAGTGAAAATGAGAACGGTTTTCTCCTACCAGTTGTGCTTCCAACAATGACAGCTTTCTCCGAAATCATTTGATGATTCTGTAGAGATATCAGACGAGGTAAAACTTTCCCTGAAGTTTCAAGTTCAGTTCATTCATGTCGACCAAAAATGACAACATTGACAGCCAGGTAGGATCTGACAGCTGGGAATGAGCTCTATCTTTTTCAGTGAGGTAAACGTCTATTTCGTTTCGGAGCTTGTAATAACGAAGTAGGACTTTACCGCTGCTCAACCACCTGACGGATGTGTGATAAGGCAAGTCACAGAATTCAGAATAAATTTCTTCAGAAAAGCCTGGAACTGACGGTGATTGAGTGCATGTCCCCGAATGAAGTTCACAGCAGAAACGACTGGTTTCAGTACACAGTAAATATCTAAGTCTTTACCACAGCGTACACATGCTGATGTATGATGCAATATATGAACAGAGCGCCCGGAATTTGCAAATCTTCCAACTGAGTCCTTGTCTGCCCCACCATAACCTTTCTCACTCCAGTCATGTTTTTTTCCTCCATCAACTTAACACCTCGAAGTTGATTCCACTGAACGTTATAGTCTTGCAAAATTGTTTGCACTTCCACAAAAATGTCTTTCCCCGTTGTTGTTCCATGCATGATGCAAACGAATGCCAACTCTTCCGTTATCTGAAAGTCCAAATTGACACCACGAATGCACACGAGAAGTTGTGAGAGGTTGTACTCGAGAGATCAGTAGACTCATCCAGCGCCAGAGAATACCACAACAAGTTCCTAGTTTTCTCGCGTTTCTGTAGCACTATGTTCTCTCCAAGTTCTACTGTTCTCCGCACAATTGAACTTGCCGAAAGGCTGGTAGTTTCAAACAATTCGGCTTTCTCAGGACACAAGTCATTTGCTGCTTCGATCATACATTCTTTGATGAAGTTGCCATCAGTAAACGGTTTTCCTCGTTCTGCCATCGTATGCACTGTGTTTGGTTTAACTTCTACGAGTGACAGAGTCATTTTCAGCAAATTTTCTCGTGAAGTGATTTCTTTGTGTTTCAAAACCACGTTTATTGGTCTCATATTTCCCAGAGCGTAACGTTCCAGAAAACTTTTAACATGTTGATAGATGTTTTGTTTCGTAGTTACGCCGAAGATTGTACTCTTTCAAAACGGCAACACTTCCGATGCATATTACGCAACTGGTTTTCTGGTCCTTTGTTTCCACAAAGAAGTATATACTTTACTCCCCATTCTTCATTGAAAAATCGACACTCGGAGTCCACTTTTCTTTTCCCAATAGCCATAATTAAGGGTGAACTACACGGGATCTGAAAATGAAAAAAAAAAAGACATTAAATTAGAAACATAATTAAAATCCTATAGAAACACAATAAAAGCAGAGGACTAGGGGTCACTGGTGTCAAAGGTACATATGCTGTTTATAGGTACCTTTGTGTAACCGCACAGAGATGATAGAGATAATAGCACAACGCCTTCTTCTCATGGGCCGTAGAAGAAGAGAGGAATAAAAAAGACAAAGAGAATCTCATTCTATCTCTACTGCTAACAAGAAAAGAAAAGATTTAGAGATGTCAGAAGAAATTCAGGTCCATGTACAGTGAATCAGAATAATGTAATTAAAAAGCTACAACAACATCTGATTAATAATGCCAAGCCCTAATAAATAAAATTGATGATTAGATGCAGTGACAAAATGGGCATCCCCATGAATAAACATACACATGATCAACCTTCATAGTACCAGTGATCTTCCATCACAGCATGGGTAGTCATCCAACACAGTACCAGTGATCTTCCATCACTGCACTGTAACTGTAGGATACACAATACTATTACTAGCAATTATCAGACAACAAGATCGAACAAATGGCATTAATTCAGTAGCATGTCCTTTGCAGAACCTCGCTCCCATAACAACCTTCCGGAAAACCTCTCGATCATAAGCAAGATGTCCCGTTTCAGATACACCCATCTGGAGATCATCCGCCACATCCTGCACCCATCTTCTCTTTGGCCTTCCTCTTCCTCTCTTCCCAAGGATATACCCCTCCATTATTGTTCTCGGACACAGACATAGCTATTCTATTCCTGTATTCCTATTTAAACTACGAAGGTTCATTCACAACTCACCCCACAGCAGATAATCGTCAATCCACAATCAATATCCTCTTGGATCTTTTGGATCTTCACAGAGCCTGTCTACCCCCTCAACTGCGTTCTGGAAAAACAGTGGCCATGCTCGGCCGTGCCTGGGGCATGTTCGCCCATCTGCTTGGTAGTGGCTTAGAGGGATGCGTTCAAACCCTCTGCTGAAAGTTAGACATCAGCATCTCTTCGGCCTCAGTTGTTCTCAGGGCTAAAGAGGCGGTAACATGTCGTGACTGGGCTCTTATAGGCACGCCAACACAACATCCCAGCGTCCTATGCATTTTTTACCAGAGTATCATGGGATATGCTACTCCATACTCTTGTAGAGCGGCGGCAGGCGGCTTCATTTGGTAATAAAATATATCTCATAATAAGGTTTGCAGACTATATCTCCTTCTTCTTCTTGTTCGCTCGCTTAAACTCGAGCGTAGTCCTTACACACTGTTTAAAGTAGTAAAGGACTGAGTTTTGCATGTGGACTTGCTTTCCCTTTTACCGGTGTCCCTCGCTATTCAGGCGAGCCCACTCCGACTTCAGATTTTGCAAACTATATACATAGGGCCGCCTAAATAAACAGCCTGGAGCAAGTAGGAGGTCACTGCGCGTGTGAAGATCTCCCATTATTGTAAACATAATATTTACATTTAAATTATATCACAACGTCTTGTGTTTCATACGTTATATTAAGCAAGTTCGAGTACCGTCGGCGGGCCGGATGAAATGACGTCGCGGGCTGGATCCGGCCCGCTGGCCGTAGTTTGGTGACCCCTGACCTAGACTGATGAGAACCTCCTATATTGTTTGACTGACCCCAGCCTCAGCTTCACTGGGCCATACAGCATACTTAGGTCTTAGGTCAAGGTTATGTCCTCTCTGGATCTCCCTATGAAAGCGAATAACAGGGCTGAGCCAAGATGGTTGCCAGTGCTGTTGACTTTCCCTAAACCAAATCATTGATTGAAAGGGATATGTTACAGAAGAAGTTTTCCCAGTGCAGGATGAGAGAACGTATCATTTTGAAAAGACTATTTTGGTGGATTTATAGATGAGAGACTGTTATCATCAATATGCAGATAAATTCTAAGAATTATTGATGTAATAATTTATGCTTTGTTGACTGGTAATTTTGGGGAAAACATCAGAGGGTATACACTGATGTTATCATTCATGTGTTTCTAATTGATAGAGGGGATTTAATATCCCCAGGCCAGACAGAGAATTTCCCCAAAACTCACACGTGAAGTCAATAAATGGTTGGGTTGAAACCTTGCATTTGTATTTATAACTTGTAGAAGTTTTGTTCAAAAGTGGTGTTCACATTTGTTATGTAATACTATGTTACATTAAGGTTTGATCATGGTGGGGAGGGATCCATACACATAGACCCATCATAATTCTAAATGGAGCGAGTTTTCTTCCTCTGGGTGTCTATGGTAGATTTCCCTGATCATTTCGCCTTCCACAGGAGGCTCTGTCTTTACAAAAACCGCGTAGGACTTGAATTGAATACATTAGGTTCTGTTCTTCACGTTGGGGGTTCGGAACCATTCATAGGCTTCCTAAGGAAGGATGATTAATATTGATAACCCATCCGGGATACCCCTAGTCTTCCGAGCCACTTTTCTCTTTAAAAAAAAAAAAACCACATCGCCAATCCTGACATAATGAAGCGAATCATGCACAGTTAGCAGAAAAGTGAGGAAGTATATGGAAGCTGCAGAGATGTGGTTTTATATTTGAACAATAACACCGTGGACGGGTAGAAAAGTAACTAAGATATTTTCTGAGCACCATGAAAAGAAGATTGGCAGTGCACGAGAGGAAAGGATGTGGACAGATATGATCACGAACTAGGGCCGTGCAGAGCTATGATACAGAGAGACGGCCGCATGAGGCGACAAGGTAAGGGGGCTGCATAAACAGCGAAGGAGGGGCGGCATTTCGAAGACTTACATCATTAAGGGGCGGCATTTCGAAGACTTGCATCATACTGAAAAATATCTACCGCACAGCTTTGTCAACAACGCTACTCGGCACAGACTATGAAAAGAAGACGATTGATATAATTAAACCTAATAAGAGAATCCCTTATTTTACGAGACACAAGAGTCAACATGTGACAATCTGATTGGTTGACTAGGTCATTTATGACGTTATGAAAAGAAATAAACTGGAGAACTTCGTGACAGCTGGCAAGATTGAGGGGAAAAGTATAAGGGGAAGGCAGAGAGAGGCTTGGCCACATGGCATAATCGAGACAAGAACACAGAGCTGATTCACAAATCGGGTGATCGTGTGAGATGGCGAAACATGACCGCCTACGCTTATCGACACGGCCCTGAATAATGATGAATGACTGCTGCAAACGAAAATACAAACGTACACTCAGGAATACCGTCTTGGAATTAAAAATAAAAATAAAAAGATATAACTACAAAACAGGATAGACTTAGAGTATGATGCTTAAGAAAGCATAATAGCTGCATATTACACACATAAGTGTGGTGGAGGATTTCAGACTGACGCGAGGGAGACTGTGTTAAATGTCAACATCTCTCTGTCTCTCTGTCTCTCTCTCTCTGTCTCTCTCTCTCTCTCTCTCTCGCTCTGTCTGTCTGTCTGTCTGCGTGTGAGTGTGTGTGTGTGTGTGTGTGTGTGTGTGTGTGCGTGTCGAAAACAGGATCTGTAAATTGACCAGTAGAATGCCAGGAGGAGGCGTGACGACACTGGTACATGTGTACTACGTGTTACATGATATTACACATAGAAATGGTGACGTGAGGAAAGTGAGCCGTCAAGAAAGCGGCGATGCCAACCGGGTCAGTTTGATGAAGAAAACATATAACGTTAACAATACCGGCGAAAACGACAAAAAACACTGAGATACAGTATCCTGGCCGTCAGAGTCAAAAAGCAATGCAGATTAAAGGTGGGACTACACAACGAGTTCAAAAGAACCAGCGAAAATGGCATATGCAGGATTTAAGCTGGGCAATCGTTGCTGTGCCGGTATCTTTGGCTAAGAGGTTACAACACTTTCTCCGTAATCCCGTTTATCACGCAAAGTCTCGTAGCGGGAGAGAACTGGGAGCGGTTCGACCCCATTGGTGACTTGCGGGATACTGAGCCGGCCGCTCAGAAAGCAATTGCAAACTACTGAGCGTAATCTTGCCAAGAAATCAACAGACAGCTGAAAGATGCTGCTGTTGACAGCGATGTCCTGTAAAGGATATGCTAAAAAAAAAAAAATCGTTGTTGTGCACTTGTTTCTGCGTGAAGCGTGGGTTTCGTGTCGTGGTGACAGTGAGAATCTGGTCTGCCTACAACGTTCCGGTTGTATTTATTGCTGTCTATGTTTCCCTCCAATGTGCAGGCGTCACTTTTCACACATGAAGCATTACACATAAAATTGGTGAGGCGGGAACTGGAGACAAGCCATTTCGTATGTTCTAGAATTGTTCTTGTTTCGTTTGCTCTCTTTGAACTCAGACTTAGTCCATATACGTACACACATTTGAAGTGCCCTGGGCTGATTTTTACGCGTCGATTAGCTCTCCCTATTGCCAGTGTCCATCGCCATCAGGCAAACCCACTCCGACTTCAGGGGTACTTATAATTTACGTCCCCGAGTCAAGGACGAGAGATTCACATCCTGGTCCAACTGACCGGGGTAGGAGTTGAACCCGCTACCTCGGCATCAGTACACCGGATGTTTAAGAACAAGCACTCTTTTCCATTCGGCCATGCTGACCTCGTATGTCCTAGGATCGATTCCGAAAGGTTGGCTCGTGTATGCTCCAGAATATTCATTCATTCATTCATTCATTCATTCATTCATTCATTCATTCATTCATTCATGCATGCATTCATTCATTTAATTGCATCACTTTTGCAGAACCTTGCTCCCATAACAACCGTCCGGAAAACTTCTCGGTCATAAGCAAGATGTCCCGCGTCCGATACACCCATCTGGAGATCATCCGCCACATCCTGCACCCATCTTCTCTTTGGCCTTCCTCTTCCTCTCTTCCCAAGCATATACCCCTCTATATTTGTTCTCGGGCACAGATATAGCTATTCTATTCCTATATTCCTATTTAAACTACGAAAGTTCATCCACAATCCACAATCAATATCCTCTTGGATCTTTTGGATCTTCACAGAGCCTGTCTACCCCCTCAATTGCGGTCTGGAAAAACAGTGGCCACGCTCGGCCGTGCCTGGGGCATGTTCGCCCATCTGCTTGGTAGTGGCTCAGAGGGGTACGTTCAAACCCTCTGCAAGACATCAGCATCTCTTCGGCCTCAGTTGTTCTCAAGGCCAAAGTGGCGGGAACATGGCGTGACTGGGCTCTTGTAGGCACGCCAACACAACATCCCAGCGTCCTATGCATTTTTTACCAGGGTATCATGGGATATGCTACTCCATACTCTTGTAGAGCGGCGGCAGGCGGATTCATTTGGTAATAGAATATATCTCATAATAAGGTTTGCAGACTATATCTTCTTCTTCTACTTGTTCGCTCGCTTAAACTCGAGCGTAGTCCTTACACACTGTTTAAAGTAGTAAAGGACTGAATTTTGCATGTGGACTTACTTTCCCTTTTACCGGTGTCCTTCGCTATTCATGCGAGCCCACTCCGACTTCAGAGGTTGCAAACTATATAAATAGGGCCGCCTAAATAAACAGCCTGGAGCAGGTAGGAGGCCACCGCGCGTGTGAAGATCTCCAATTATTGTAAACATAATATTTACATTTAAATTATATCACAACGTCTCGTGCTTCATACGTTATATTAAGCAAGTTCGAGTACCGTCGGCGGGCCGGATGAAATGACGTAGCGGACCGGATCCGGCCCGTGGGCCGTAGTTTGGTGACTCCTGGTCTATAGTAATATGAAGTTTCATTTAAAATCCCTCCTTAGCTGATTCACTGGACACTGGATCACAAACTGATTTTTTCTTTTGTGTGTGTGTGTGTGTGCGTGAGTGTGTGCGTGCGTGTGTGTGTGTGTGTGTGTGTGTGTGTGTGTGTGTGTGTGTGTGTGAGTGACATCTTGCTTGCTTGTGTTCGCTGGCTGTGAACTCCAGAGCTAGGTCCTGTATGTCGTATGAAGACTTCCTGTTGCCCAACATCAGATTTGCGTGAGTATCCGTTGTCCCATGTCTGGCTTATTGGTGTGCAGACGGTGGTTCCTCGCCGTGCAGGCTGATACTCTCCGACTTCGGAAGAATCAGCGATCCTACTACGTTACCCAGGACCCAGATGGGACTTGTTGCCCAGGACGCACGACTAGGACGTGTTAGTAGGTCTTGGCCAGTATAGAACTTGGACCCTGGTGCCTTGGAAACACCTTCACGTCCCTGTGTGTGTGATCTAAATGTCACTATTATTATTCTAGAACTCGCTGCTTCTCGCTCTATTAATGCTGTCTCTGGCTCTTTAAATAACATTCAATCAATCATGTGCCATGCCGGATAGCGTGGGCGGTCATGACTCGCCATTTCAATCGATTACCAGAGTCATGGATTAGCTCAGTGTTCCTGTCTGGACCATGCCATATGGCAAAGCCTTCCAGGTATTTGCTTCTCGGTCTTCCCCTTGGTCTGTTCCTTTCAATTTTGCCAGTTGTCACCAAGTTCTCCAATTCATTTCTTCTCATAACATGTCCAAAACATTTTGACTGTCTACGTCTAATTTCTCTAATCAATTTACGATTTTCATTTGTCTCCTGTAGTACTTGGTCATTGGTTTATCTGTCTGTCCATGGTATTCTTTGCATTTTCCTCAGAAACCACATTTCTGCAGCCATCAGATGTTTTTCATTTTGACTGCTCATTGTCCAAGTTTCACATCTGCTAAGATGTTTGTGTCTTAAATTACGCTCGCCGTCCAAACAACCAACGTAGCAGATCAACGGGAACCAGAATCAATATCAACAGAAATGATCGCAGCAACGATGGTGATCCACGTCAATTAAAACTTTATAAATGGTAATCGGTCGCACAGGCTAATATATGACCATTCCCATGTTGCTGGGAGAGCCGGTCAAAATATAATATATAATTATTTGAAAATATTCTATGATAGCTGCCGAGTTCGATTCCATTCTATTCTTGAATTAATGACGAATAAATATAACACTGTCCATCGCTCTGTAACTACCTTACGTTCCTGATCCCTAGACAATATAACTTACGCTGCTCTGTGTGTGGGCTGACTCCATTATTTCCAACAGACATTCAACCGGCACGTTATGACGCAATACACTTTCTTCATTTTCTCTGCGTTAAACGTCCCTCTGCTAATTGTCCTCCTTAATGCAGACTGTGCCTTTGTTTCCTCATCTTGCTATAGTATCAAATATAATGTCCATAACGCCTTTTAGTTGGATATTGGTGTTGATATCTCGGTGTTTTGATTCAATCCGTCCGGCTCCACGATGTTCCCAAACTTGACTGCCTATGGTGACGTAGTCCACCGTGACATTATGTAGCAACTTGTGTATTCATCCGCTTCTCGGTTAACTCTCCTTGTTCCTTTTGCCACAATTTTCGTGTATAATTCTAAATCATTGACTCTTGCCTCCCACGCTACATGGCAACATCCATACAAAAGAACAGGCTCATGTAGCATCTCAACACTCTTTTTCTCGTTTCAATTGACAGCTTTTTCTTGGTAAGTATGTTTGTCATCTTGCTAAAGGCTACTTTCGCCATGGCGATTCTTGTTCTAATCTCCTCAAGGCATCTCCCATAAGAAGTTATGACTGTTCCGAGACAATTGTACCGATTCATTTGTTGAAGAATATTCCCATTTACTTGTATATTACATTGTGGTATTTCGTTCTTCCTAGTGACGACCATAATCTGTGTCTTTTTACAATTTAATTCTAACCCCAGTTGTTCACTGTGTGCAACAACCGCATCTACTAATTGTTGAAGATCCTGCTCATTGTCTGCAATCAATACTGTATCATCTGCATATCTAATGTTATTGATGTTTCGTCCTCCAATGCTGATTCCATTTATATCTTCTACATTTCTGAAAATTTTTTCACTGTATAGGGAAAAAAAGATCTGTAGATATTTCACATCCCTGCCTAACACCTCTCTTAAAAGGCTGATATTGTCCCACCCCATTACCAATCCTTATGGCAGCTTGTTGTTTCCAATATATGTTTTTTATAAGTCTAATGTCTTTCCCATCAATTTGTAGATCTGCAAGGATATCTACCATGTTGACATGTCTTACTCTATCGAAAGCCTTTGTGTAGTCAATAAAGCAAAGATGTATGTATATCTTTGTTTACTTCTTTAGAACGTTCAATAACTGATCGCAGCATATACACAGCATTTATTGTACCCTTTCCTTTTACAAACTCACATTGTTCTTCCCCTATTTTAGGTTGTTTTTTCTTCCTCACTCTTTGCATGATAATTCGTAGCAAAATCTTTGTGATGTGACTCATTATACTAATTGTTCTATGTTGATCACATTCCAAGGCTCCTGATTTCTTTGGGATTGCAATAAATAGATAGTATTAGGACCACACTTTCGATGTGAGTGACATTTTTTCTCTGTATAATCTGAAAACATCGCTGTTTCCTCACGTGTTTAGAAGTTTAATATTTGCTCCATTCCACTTGTTCCGCATAATCTAACAATGCTAATATTATAATATATTATCTCTTCTACCACATGGAGTGTATTTTCTAATAATCCATACACAGTTCTAACATTCCAGGTACCAATTCTCTAGATTCTGTCCAACTGAAATGGGGTAAGTTGGCGATCCAGATATTGTTTTAAAGCATGAATCCTGAAAGAAGATGCATGGATGATAGCCACGAAGATGGATACAGGACACTGCAGTCACCTTGGGCATGAGGCAGGAGAAGTGTCAAGACGCATGGATGATAGCCACGAAGATGGCTACATGACACTGCAGACACCTTGGGCATGAGGCAGGAGAAGTGTCAAGAGGCATGGATGATAGCCACGAAGATGGACACAGGACACTGCAGACACCTTGGGCATGAGGCAGGAGAAGTGTCAAGAGGCATGGATGATAGCCACGACGATGGATACAGGACACTGCAGACACCTTGGGCATGAGGCAGGAGAAGTGTCAAGAGATCGAGACATTTTTCGGTGGCCCGTGATGAGAGCCATGTTCTGCAAAGGATCTGCTACATGATGATGGGGGGAAAGCAAACAGGAAGATAAAATATACTGTGGGAATTTTACACGAAAATAGCTGATACTACAAGTGTACACCGGAACACTTGACACAGTTGAACACGTCCCCGGTTCATCATTCTAATATTGTGTGAGTATTGGAGACATCATTAGAGTTAACTTTGTTACAAGACACCCGAGAGCCATCTATTAAAAGTCATTTAAATTTGCCCGGCAGCAGTTTATGTTATGGATCTGTGATGTCATACGGCCATCACATTTCGCAGGCATGAATGCAAAGAGGAATAGGTGGCCAATTTTTTCCCTCACTTACAGGTTATAAGCCCAGGCGTCGAACCCTCGTCCGACCGCGCACTTAACATTGTCAGCGCAGTTACCTATCCACTTCGCTAACGCTCTCGCTAAATTTCCCATTGCGTAACGCTTTCTGCTGTAGTGTTGTTTAAAATAACCTTAATGAGGCCGCGACATCACAAGTTGAATTCATACATGTAAGAATAATATTGAGTTTTTATGAGGCACTTCAACAGAGAAACTGGAATGTCTAAACTAGTCTTATATGGGAAAGTACTAGGCAAGAGAGACAGTGGGATATCCACGTTGCTTTAAGTATACCTTTATGTGAAGACGCTTCTGCCAAGACATATCGATTCCCTGGACAAAAGCTGGTGAATAATCCTACATATTTATTCATTATCCCAAGTCCATATTTATCATGATCTCTTCATAACCAGTGTTATCCGATCTTATCTTTGCATTCAAGACACCCCTTTGCATTTTTATATTGCCATTTTGTGCTTGTCTGTATTGTATTGCAGTTTCCTGTAAAATTCCTGCATATCTTATTCATCTTTCTCATTTGCTGGTGTATAACACTGGATTACATTCATGATTACCTTTGGTAGAAAAAATGTGGTGGGTGGGGGGGGGGGGGGGGGGGGGTAATTGTCGCCGTTATTGTTCTAAAACTCACTGCTTCCGGCCCTATTATGCTTCCTATGCTTTTTTTTAGATAGCTCTGGGGACACTGCAGGTGCCAATTATGGAGTTTGTCCAAGGTTAAAGGAGATAATTCGGCGATCTAGATTTCTTGCGGCTTCTCCGCATCGAATCATACTTCTTCTAGAAGATCCTCCTTCTATTTTGGTTAACTGGGTTATTCTTCTTTCTGGTTGGGGCAAAGGAGCTACGAACGCAGTTCGTAATCCCGCATACCGCATTGGAAACAAAGTTGCTGGCAATTTGGACGCAGGCCGCTTTGCGCTGATATTCATACAATGTTAAGCGCGCCGGTCGTTCAGAAAGCGGTGGCAAACTACTGAACTTTTCCCCTCACTTACAGGTTATAAGCCCAGGCGTCGAACCCTCGTCCGACCGCGCACTTAACAAGAAATCACCAACAGTCACACAGAAAATAAATGATGGGGTTGACTGTGACGTCCTGTAAAGGATATGCAACTAACTTTTGTGATTAGGCTTGCTCGTGGTGTGTCCAGCAACAGTTGTCTATAGTGTGAGGTAGCCAGCGCCACGCCAAACTCTACTACTCGCCTTCTGCGACATGCAATGGAAGGTTACAATGTTTATGTATTACTGTTCTGTGCTACCTGTAAGGGTCTCTATAACAGACGAGAGCCTACCGACCTATCTTTTATTTTAGGTTATCCACCTCCCAACCCACCTACGAATCTGTCTGCCTGCATATCTGTGTGTTTCTCTGTCTGTCTGTCCATCTATCTGCCAGTCTATTTGCTGCTCCCACCTACACTTAGAATCTTTGAACAACATGCAGTTGTCGTTTCACCGCGCAGTTCGTCAGAGTTTTTTCTACACACTGTCTTGACCAATAAAGAGGATATCAAAACAGCATTTTACAAGCAGGATATGAACCTCCTCCTTCTGTCATATGCAAACTGCAGTAATCAGACTGTTTCTCTGACACGCCCGATGCGTGTTTTTTATCTTTTGAACGTATTGATTTGTACTTAGCTGCACGTAGTCATTATAAAGAAGCTTTAGTATTTTTCCCCAGGAGAGTACCCCTCTGGAGCCCACCCAGCCTCATAAAGTGAGTTATCATCATTACCCAGTGCCTGGCGTGGGCGATCATGCCTCTCCAAAAATTACGATCTCCGACGTCTTGGATAAAGTCATGTGTTGACTCCCTTCCGTGCCATGACACTCGACTGTTAATAATCTTTTCATGCGGTCTTCCTCTATCTCTCTTTCCGCAAATTTTTCCGGTAGTCACAATATGTTCCAGTTGTTGTCTTCTCAAAACGTGGCCAAAAAACAAGGACTGCCTCTTTCTGATGTTTGTGATAAGTTGTCTTTGCGACTCAGCTTCCCTTAAAACATCCTGATTGCTCTTTTTGGCAACTAATTTTTAGCATTCTTCTATAAAACCACAACTCCAAGGCTTCCGCGAATTTTTTCGCCTGCTTACTAATTGTCCAGGACTCACAGCCGTATGTTAAAACTAGTTCTATGTAACATGCAAGAACTCTTTTCCTGACTTTCAAGGACAGTGACTTATTTCACAAAACGTTTTTCATTTGCTATAATGCAGTTTTTATTTGTCTTATTTTGCTCTTTATCTCAGCCATGCATCTTCCATCTGATATTATTCACGTGACTATCTTAATTTCTGCACTTGCCCCAAAATAACTTCTTGTACTGTAACATAAAATGAGTACCGGATAATTAAAAATATATGTATGTAGGTAGGTAGACAAGCGGGTTAACAGGCTTGTTGGTTGGTAGATGGGAAGATAGGCGGTTAGGTAGGTAAGCAGGCAGGCAAACAAGTAGGTAGATAGGTAGATCGTTAGTTAGGTAGCCTGTCTGATTATTTGGTTTATTAGTAAGTAGACTGGTTGATTGGCTCATAAAGTTGTGAGTGTAGCACTATTTGGGATCACAGAAAGAAAGAAAGAAAGAAAGAAAGAAAGAAAGAAAGAAAGAAAGAAAGAAAGAAAGAAAGAAAGAAAGATCAAAGGACCTTAGCTGCACTTGATGCGCATTGTATATCTAGTGCTGGCCCTACATTTGTTGATAGAATAATCGGCACTCGTTGAGTGATGGGTGATATCACGCCAGCTGTTCACTTCCCAAAATGTTCCAAGGCACACACACATTTTAGAAGCCTTGAGAGCCGTAGCCGAATAAAAAACAAAAATCTAGACTTGATGGGAACTCGAACACAGGAACACCGGACCTGGAGGCAAGCCAGCTAGCCCAGAGGCACAACTCGTCACAGGAACACCGGACCTGGAGGCAAGCCAGCTAACCCAGAGGCACAACTCGTCACAGGAATACCGGACCTAGAGGCAAGCCAGCTAGCCCAGAGGCACAACTCGTCACAGGAACACCGGACCTGGAGGCAAGCCAGCTAGCCCAGAGGCACAACTCGTCACAGGAACACCGGACCTGGAGGCAAGCCAGCTAGTCCAGCGGTTCAATCCGCAGGCAAGTCAGCCAGCCAGCGGCACATGAACGAGTTATTTGTCTGGAGCAAAATTGAAAGAGCAAACGTCAAGGGGAGAAGACTACCGTCTGCACAAGTTCACTGCTCAATGTCTGTAACCTAACGCCAGTATCTCCACAATAAACTAACGTATTCATTGCAGGAGCTATCTTTTATGGGACAAATTGTTCACCCATTACACCTGACACTAGTTCTCCGGTTTCTCCAAGATATTTTCCTAAAATTTAAACATACGTCACATTTCCGTCTTCAAATCCCAATTCTTCGGCAATGTGAATGAGGTATTTAGACATACATTATCAACGTATTGATGGTGATGCGGTGGTATTGCGGCAATGTTAAATTATTTTTTTTTTAGAGGCCGGCGTGGTTAAGAATTTAACTCAGTTAAACTTTTCCCGTCTAGCCGCGACGCGGTGAATTTGTTGCATCCGCCGACTAGCTGGACTCATAACTCGACTACTCGTTCTTGTTGTAGTATTGTAAATTACAAGTACCTCCGAAGTCGGAGAGAGCTCGCCTGATAGCGAAGGAGTCTGGTTATTTTAAAAAAACAACAACACAGACACACCTATATTCACTCAAAGTCAGCCTAGTGTACTCACTAGTAGCAGCAATGTCTTGTAGTAGTTGCGCTTATGTGGACTACTGTGGGTTCAAAACGAGCTAACGCAAGAAAATGTCATTGTTTGAACCTTGTGAGATATCTGTTGATTGTTTGAACCTAGTGAGATATCTGTTGATTGTTTGAACCTAGTGAGATATCTGTTGATTGTTTGAACCTAGTGAGATGTCTGTTGATTCTTTGAACCTAGTGAGATGTCTGTTGATTGTTTGAACCTAGTGAGATGTCTGTTGATTGTTTGAACCTAGTGAGATATCTGTTGATTGTTTGAACCTAGTGAGATATCAGTTGATTGTTTGAACCTAGTGAGATGTCTGTTGATTGTTTGAACCTAGTGAGATGTCTGTTGATTGTTTGAACCTAGTGAGATGTCTGTTGATTGTTTGAACCTAGTGAGATATCTGTTGATTGTTTGAACCTAGTGAGATGTCTGTTGATTGTTTGAACCTAGTGAGATGTCTGTTGATTGTTTGAACCTAGTGAGATGTCTGTTGATTGTTTGAACCTAGTGAGATGTCTGTTGATTTGTTTGAACCTAGTGAGATGTCTGTTGATTGTTTGAACCTAGTGAGATGTCTGTTGATTGTTTGAACCTAGTGAGATGTCTGTTGATTGTTTGAACCTAGTGAGATATCTGTTGATTGTTTAAACCTAGTGAGATATCTGTTGATTGTTTGAACCTAGTGAGATGTCTGTTGATTCTTTGAACCTAGTGAGATGTCTGTTGATTGTTTGAACCTAGTGAGATGTCTGTTGATTGTTTGAACCTAGTGAGATGTCTGTTGATTGTTTGAACCTAGTGAGATATCTGTTGATTGTTTGAACCTAGTGAGATGTCTGAAGATTGTTTGAACCTAGTGAGATATCTGTTGATTGATTGAACCTAGTGAGATGTCTGTTGATTGTTTGAACCTAGTGAGATGTCTGTTGATTGTTTGAACCTAGTGAGATATCTGTTGATTGTTTGAACCTAGTGAGATATCTGTTGATTGTTTGAACCTAGTGAGATATCTGTTGATTGTTTGAACCTAGTGAGATATCTGTTGATTGTTTGAACCTAGTGAGATATCTGTTGATTGTTTGAACCTAGTGAGATATCTGTTGATTGTTTGAACCTAGTGAGATGTCTGTTGATTGTTTGAACCTAGTGAGATATCTGTTGATTGTTTGAACCTAGTGAGATATCTGTTGATTGTTTGAACCTAGTGAGATGTCTGTTGATTGTTTGAACCTAGTGAGATGTCTGTTGATTGTTTGAACCTAGTGAGATGTCTGTTGATTGTTTGAACCTAGTGAGATGTCTGTTGATTGTTTGAACCTAGTGAGATATCTGTTGATTGTTTGAACCTAGTGAGATGTCTGTTGATTGTTTTGAACCTAGTGAGATATCTGTTTGATTGTTATGAACCTAGTGAGATGTCTGTTAACAATAAATCAATGTACTTCATAGTGTTTCGAACCTCCATTTTTTTTATGCATCAATGGAAGGACAGGACGTGAAAAATAAAAAAAAATAAAATTAATAATTTTTAAAATCTGATTTAAGAAACCTGCTGTGGTTATGTGAAGTGTTAGGTAAGCAAGGGACCTGTATTAATTCATGCCTTCATGCGAATTTAGCATATGGTGCATCACCCACACATACGCGCGCTCGTGTGTGTGTGTGTGTGTGTGTGTGTGTGTGTGTGTGTGTGTGTGTGTGTGTGTGTGTGTGTGTGGGTGGGTGGTGTGGTGGCCCTGCTTTAATCCCATGCAGAGACGGGATTTCATTTGCCAACCAGTACAGCTCTGGGATCGAGCCAACAAAAACAATATGGTTACCACACAATTGTAAGAATTATCCGGGAAGGAAATGTGAGGAGGAAGATAAATGGTCAAACAACATCACATGTCTTGGCTTAGAATACGTGATGACCTAATATATATTCTCTTCGTGAGGTCCAAATTGGAGATTCTGTCATGCCATGTTAGTTATTTTATTTTGAGCAGGCACCAAATAAGGAATGTTTGTAATTTATTTGTATGTGTTTTTAGTCCGTGTTTCTGATCTAAACAGTCAATCAATCAATCAGTCAATCAATCAATATATATATACAGTAGTATATATACACATATGATATATCATTATAATCAAGTGACATGCCGACTGGCGTAGGCGTTAATGACTTTCCACAGTTCTCGGTCATTGATTTTCATTCACCGGACCTGGAGTGGAACATTACACGAATTCTTGGGAAACAACTTGGTGGCAGTGACCATCGGCCAGTCTTTCTAACTGTTGAAAATGAGCTTGTAAGTGAAAGCAGCACCCTCTCGAGGTGGAACTACAAGAAATCATACTGGGCAATGTACAAGCATCGCACCAGCATACTGGTTAGAAACCTGAACACTGAGAAGGACATAAATAAACTAGTTGAAGAGTTTGGGAAATGCATACTACAGGCAGCACGAGAAACAATACCAAGAGGAGCCCGTAAACATTATACACCCTACTGGAATAGTGAACTGGAACAGTTGCATAATGATGTGGATATATGTAGAAAATAAGCAGAGGCCAATCCCAGCCAAGAGCACCACAATAAATATCAGCACGCAAAAGCAAAATTTCAAAGGGCCCAACTGCAGGCTAGACGGAAAAGCTGGCAGGAGAAAACAGAGTCTCTGAACTTTGAAAGAGACACAAGGAAATTGTGAAGGCTAATAAAACAGCTTAACGATGAGGGCACAGGGAGGAACTCAAAAATTGCGCTACATAAAGACGGAAAAATCTTAACAGGAAAGCAAGCAGCTGACCATTTTGCGGACTCATTCGCACAAGATAACAATATTGAAATTAGTCCAGAGAAACAACAAGAGATTCGAGAGAAAAGGCAAAATACAGGACAGAAGGAAATTGTACAGGAGGTTATGGAGACACCTATCACATTCAGTGAACTGGAGCTAGCCATATCAAAACTGAAAATGAGAAAATCACCAGGAGCTGATGGTATTTCCAATGAAATGATCAGGAACCTTGGAACAGAGGCCAAAGCAAAGCTGCTACAGATCTTTAATAATACATGGACCTTAGGCAGTGTTCCACAAGTCTGGAGAGAAGCAATCATGATACCCCTTCTAAAATCTGGGAAAGACAGTTTCATTGCCTCCAGCTACAGACCCATTAGCCTCACCAGTTGTCTCTGCAAAACAATGGAACGCGTCATCAATCACAGACTACAGTGGTACATTGAAAGTGAAAACATCCTTGTACCACAACAGGCTGCCTTTAGGCAGTGCTACTCTACGGAAGATCAGACTTCTTCTTCTTCTTTCGTTCGCCTGAAATATGTTTATAACTGCAATGTTGTCTCTTGTATGAATCTAACAGTCTTTTTTAGTTCATTCAGCGGTCCATAGAGTTTATCTTCCACTGTTGTCTCTCTAGGCCAGAAGGTTCGCCTGGATATGTTGTAGTTTGGGCAATCCTGGAGTATGTGCTCTGCTGTCTGCGACGCCAAACCACATGTGCACATGGCTGATCATGGAAGATCAGACAACCTACCTCTCCCAAGAAGTTGAGGATGCATTCCAAGAGAAGAAGCTGGTACTTGCGGCTTGGATAGATCTGAAGAAAGCCTTTGACAAAGTCTGGAAAGAAGGTCTGATGAAGAAATTGAGAAACTGTAAAGTCATGGAAGAATGTACAAATGGGTAAAAGCGTACTTAGCACAACAGAAGAGCCCGAGTACAGATAGACGGTCTCAAGAGCAAGAAAGTACTACTGCGTCACGGTGTTCCCCAGGGCGGAGTCCTGTCCCCAACACTTTTTCTCATCTTCATCAATGATCTTGTTGCTAATCTACCCGATGGAATTAAAGCGGCAATGTACGCCTGATGACCTGGTTTTGTGGAGCGCAAATGAACATGCATCAGTGGCCACCATATTGCTACAGAGAGCTGTAGATACATTTGTTGCATGGGCGGATAGATGGTGTAACAGCATAAACACTGACAAGTGCAGCACCACTCTATTTACCCTTTCTCCGAAACAAAAGGCTGGGAGCATTCAGATAAATGGAACACCCCTAAGAGAAGACAAGGAACCAACATACCTTGGTGTAACATTCGACGACAGGCTGACATGGAGAAAACACATCAAAAAAGCAGTAGCAAAGGCCAGAAGGAAAATTGCCATCCTGAGAAAGCTAACTGGAACCACTTGGAACCACTTATGCTGATGGTGTATCAGCATAAACACTGACAAGTGCAGCACCACTCTATTTACCCTTTCTCCGAAACAAAAGGCAGGGAGCATTCAGATAAATGGAACACCCCTAAGAGAAGACAAGGAACCAACATACCTTGGTGTAACATTCGACGACAGGCTGACATGGAGAAAACACATCAAAAAAGCAGTAGCAAAGGCCAGAAGGAAAATTGGCATCCTGAGAAAGCTAACTGGAACCACTTGGGGAGCCAGTGGGAAAATACTTAGCAAAGTTTATCAACAGAGCATACGACCACACTAGGAATACGGGTCAACTGCGTGGTGTTCAGCATCAAAAACTACATTGCAGGAGCTGGACAAGGTGCAAAATCAAGCCCTTAGAGTCATCACAGGAGGGATGAGATGAGATCAACCCCTATAGTAGCAATGGAGAAAATGGGGAGGACACAAGCTTTAAGAGAACGCAGAGATACAAAAACACTCATACAAGCAGAAAAGTTTCTCAGTTTGCCAGGCCACCCTATGAAGAACCGATTTGAAAACTTAGCTATGGGGCGGTTGAAAAGAAGTAGTTTCATCCACCAGGCCAAACAACTCTGCAGAGAAACCATCGATCTTCCCACAGTTGGTATCCCCCTGACAACCATTCCAGAGCGAACCCCGTGGAAAGATGAACATAGAATATCGCTACAAATCCAGTCAAAAGTGAGAGGAATATTTGACAAGGAAGAACAGAACAGTGTACAGCGCAGAACAGCC
>JACEFZ010022426.1:85000-140000 GCA_014155875.1 Cepaea nemoralis
GAGCACAACACAGCACAACACAACACAGCATAACACAGCAAAACACAACACAGTACAACACAACACAACACAGCAGAGCACAACACAGCACAGCGCAATAAAACACAGCACAACACAACACCGCATATCACAGCAAAACACAACACAGCAGAGCAGAGCACAACACAACACAGCACAACACAACACAGCGCAACACAGCAAAACACAACACAGCAGAGCACATCACAACACAACTCAACACAACACAGCACAACACAACAAAACACAACACAGCACATCACAACACAGCACAGCACAACACAACACAGCACAACACACCACAATGCAGCACACACGGGCTGGCTGTGATTAGCTCCAGGCTGGTAATGTTTCCTCAACCAAGTGTTGCACTGGGTACATGATGGAGGCGCTGTGGCGATGACATACCGCGTTTGAAACGATTTGGAAGCAGACCGCCATGCGCTAAATTTTATACAATGGTATGAGCCCTGGTCGTCCAGAAAGCAATTGCAAACTACTGAACGTAAACTTGCCAAGAAATCTCAAACAGTCAAATAATGCTGGGGTTGACTGCGATATCCTGTAAAGGACATGCAACTGACTTTAACTGTCTCCCCACATTTTCTAATGTTTTACTTTAACTAATCCTGTTTAATGCATATGTTACTTTAACCACAAAGTCACTTTAACTCCAGTGGCACTGGACTGAATTTTGCGTGTGGATTAGCTTTCCCTATTAACAGTGTCACTCGCCATTCCGACTTCAGAGGTACTTGTGATTTACGTCCCCAAGGCATGGACGAGAAGTCAACATTTTAGTCCAACTGTCCGGTGTAAGGGTTGAACCCTTTACCTAGGCTTCAGCACACCGGATGTTTAAGAACGCTACTTCTTCTTTGTTTTATTCTTCTTCTTCTTCTTCTTCTTCTTCTTCTTCTTCTTCTTCTTCTTCTTCTGCTGCTGCTGCTGCTGCTGCTGCTGCTTCCTCGTCTCCTCCTTCTCCTCCTCCTCCTCTGCATCCGCCTCCCACAGACACTATCTACCAAATCATGCCAAGCAGTTGCTATACTGTGATTTAGAACAAATAATGCGAACATCGGTAACTTGCAATAAATAATGCGAACATCATCAAACGTTCAACAGTCCAGTGATGTCATCAACACAACAACATCCAGAAACATGATAATACAGCAATCAGGACTCGGAGCCGGCATAGATAATTGTGGAGGCAATATTTAATTGCCGAAGTCCAACTGTTACAATTTCACAATCCAGTATATATCAATTCTGATTTATTATTACCGTGCCTGTTATGGCCAGGCGGGACCGTAAAGAAACATTATTAAATATGAATCGTAAACGGTTGAACACATTAAATATTTATAACCATCATGTCCCGATACTCCTGTCGTTCACTATTCTACCTACGTGTCAGCCTGTTTTGACTTGCTGAGTTCCATTCTAATATTGTCGCATTTGTCCGTGGCTTTCAGGCCGATATACATCTTGCATTACTAGTCTCGTCCTCCTTTCCACTAACTGTTAGCTATCAGAGTAAGTGGTTCCAAATGTTGCTGTATGTAGCCGGGGCGCAGTGTTGGGGTGAGCGCCCAACATTGCTTAAATACCCCAATGGCTCGTGAATATATAACCTATGCAGCAAAAGTCCAACTCCTGGCCTTCACGTGGTGGAACTGTTTCTACTAACAGGAGAAGGGGCGACGGCGAGTTTCTGGCACCGGAAAATAACCAGTGTGCTCTAGATGTGTATACACATACATGCATGTGCAGACACGTGTGTGCGTGTGTACACATCTAAACTCGAGTGAGACCACAGTCTGCTCTAGCAAATGAAAGGTGCTGAAGACGGAGGCAACCAGCCAGGAGGCGCACCACAGAAATCAGGATGCCACGCAATTACGCAAAATGGAATATGTCGACTACTGCTAAATGTTATGGTGCTCGCCCTGCTTTATATCCCCAGGCAGGTGCAGTGCCGGGCCCTATGTCTAGAAAGGGTCCAACCCCAACTACTGGAGGTCCTTCTCAGATGTCCTGTGGAGCCAGGGGACATGAGAATAGAACGGCTGGCCATACTAAACAAAGACTTAAAATAATGCACTGGAATGCAGAGGGAGTCAGCAACAAAAACATCCTGGACCAAGAAAAAGTAAGCATATGTTGCTTGCAAGAAACTCACCTCAACGAAAATATAGCCTTCAAAATCAGAGGCTACCAATGTTACTGATCTGACCGAAAGGACAGGCGAAAAGGTGGGATACTTACCCTTGTAAAAGAATAACAACATTGTGCCAACGGTTTCGGGCGGAAGAGCGCAATTGGGAGGGTACTAGCCTTATCCTGGTGCGAGGAAATGCAACCCAAAGACAAAATAAGTCATGGCAGGGCAGACCAGGCCCTAAGCCTTGGTTGGCAGCTGTTCTAGGATCGAAGCTCCGACAGGCGGACAGTTAAAGCATTGCTTTGCTGATCCGGCAGCTTCTGCAGCTTGTCTTGTTCCAGATTATAGGTGTCAACTTTCCTCTGGAGTGAACTAGGCAGGCCGAGAGAGGGATCATGCTGCATGGGCAACACATGGTTTCTTTATTTTAGCCCAGGCTTTGTGCTATGGAGAGGCAATAACTCCATCCCTGGTCTTAACCGGTCTCGGAATCAAAGCGAGAGGCAACTGTTACGGGTTATAAGTCCTTGTCAGTTGGCGTAGACATGGGGCGCCACGCGTTGCCTCTGACGGTGGGAGACACCTACAGGTGTCACTGATCAGCTACCGCCCGCCTCAAGCTGGGCAGCCCCCAGCCAATTGGGTGCTGATCCGCCACAGCCTGCCTGCTTCAATGGGTGCTTGGGGCTAGGACAAAATCTGAATCGCAGGCTGTAAAACCAATGCACCAGGTACTAATAAAAAGAATAGAAACCTCAAGCTACGGCTTGCAACCTGGAACGTGAGAACCATGTGTCCAGGATTTTCCACTGACTTGACAAATATTGACGATGTGAGAAAAACGGCTGTGATTGATGCTGAACTCGATCGTCTTAACATTGATATTGCTGGCCTGCAGGAGACTCGCCTCGCTGAGGAAGGGTCACTCAGGGAAAACAATTACACCTTTTTTTGGAAGGGAAGAGGGCAGGCAGAAAAAAGGCAACATGGTGTGGGCTTTGCAGTGAAGAATTCGCTACTGGGAATGATTGATATCCCAGCTGGAGGTAATGAAAGATTATTATCACTGCGCTTGGCAACCTCCTGTGGATTTGCCACCATTCTCACTGCATATGCACCGACACTCGCTTCCTCTGATGATGTGAAGGATATGTTCTATGAGCAGCTAGACTCTGCGATCAAGGCAGTTCCAAAATCCGACTACATTTATATGCTCGGTGATTTCAATGCTCGTGTGGGCAAGGACTCGAGTTCATGGCCAGTGTGCCTTGGAAAATACAACATCGGTCGCATGAATGATAATGGGCAAAGGCTGCTGGAGCATTGCACTAGAAATGACCTATGTATTACAAACTCCTTTTTTAAAACAAAAGAGATGCATAAGGTCACATGGAAACATCCAAGATCCGGCCATTGGCATCAGCTGGACTTCATTATCACACGGAGACAACATCTGAACCATACATCATTAACTCGAAGTTACCACAGTGCTGACTGTGATACAGATCATTCTTTGGTTGTTGCAAGGGTTAGACTGAGACCAAAGAGAATCTACACAGCTAAACACAAGTCTAGCCCCAGGATTAATATTACTAACACTCACGATCCTGGAAAGTGCTTTGAATTTCAACAGCAACTTGAAGACGCTTTCAATGATACATCAGAAAATTGTATAGTAAATGATAAATTGAATAAACTTAAGGAAACTATTTATAAAACAGCGGTAGGGGTTTACGGCACTGTGGATCATAAGAGGCAGGACTGGTTTGCGGCAAACAGCCAGATACTGCAGCCCTTGATTGATAAAAAGAAGATAGCTCTCTTAAGAAACAAGGAAAGACCAACGCGTAACACTCTGAGTGAGCTGAAGCAAGCAAGGAAGGATGTACAAAAGGCTGCCAGGCAGTGTGCGAATGACTATTGGATCAAGTTATGTGAGTCCATTCAAATCGCAAGTGATAAGGGAAACATCAGAAGCATGTATGAAGGGATAAAGAAAGCCTGTGGTCCAATGATCAAAAGAAGTGCACCGCTGAAAACCTTGACTGGAGAAATCATCACTGATAAGAAACAGCAGATGGATAGATGGGTCGAGCACTATTTAGAGCTTTACTCAAGTGAGACCAAGCTAGCGGATGATGCCCTCAACGCCATAGAGGCCCTGCCAACTCTTGACCACCTGGACACACTTCCCACTATAACAGAAGTTAAGTGTGCTATAAATGAGCTTGCATCTGGCAAGGCTCCAGGTAAGGATGGGATTCCAATAGAGGTGATCAGGAGTGGGCAAGACACACTCGCTCTACAGATCCACCAGCTAATAGAGCTATGCTGGCGAGAAGGACAAGTCCCACAGGATTTCAAAGATTCAAACATCATAACGCTGTACAAGAACAAGGGAGATCGGAGCGACTGTAACAACTATAGGGGTATCTCACTTCTGTGTATTGTTGGGAAAGTATTTGCCAGAATTGTCCTGCACAGACTTCAAGTCCTGGGAGATCAAGTCTACCCCGAATCACAGTGTGGATTCCGTCAGAACCGGTCTACCATTGATATGATATTCTCATTGCGACAGATGCAAGAAAAATGCCGGGAACAAAATCAGCCACTGTTTATTGCCTTCATCGACCTCACAAAGGCATTCGATTTGGTCAGTCGTGAGGGTCTGTTCAAAGCACTAAAGAAGATTGGCTGCCCACCAACTCTTCTGTCCATTGTGGAATCGTTCCACACAGGCATGAAGGGTATAATCAAGTTTGATGGCTCAACTTCAGAAGAGTTTGAAATCAAGAGTGGAGTTAAGCAAGGCTGTGTGCTAGCCCCCACCCTCTTTGGGATATACTTTTCACTTCTACTGAAATATGCCTTTCGTGATCAGGATGATGGTATATACATTCACTCACGCTCAGATGGTGGCCTCTATAATGCTCAGAGATTGAAGGCCAAGACCAAAATTAGCAGGGTACTAATCAGAGAGTTGCTTTTTGCGGATGATGCTGCGATTACGACCCACTCTGAGGAAGAATTACAACATCTACTATCTGCATTCTCCAATGCTTGTTCTGAATTTGGTTTAACAATTAACAAAAAGAAGACACAGATTATGTCACAAGGTGCACATGGTGTACCATCAATCTTTATTGACGACGCCGAACTGGAGATAGTAGACCATTTTACATATCTAGGATCAGAGGTAAATAGCAAATTATCCCTCGATCAGGAAATCAACATCAGGATTGGCAAGGCAGCAACAACAATGAACATGTTAGCAAAAAGAGTCTGGGAGAACAGGAAGCTTACTGCCAAAACAAAAGTCCTCGTCTACCAAGCCTGTGTCCTTAGTACTCTTCTTTATGGCAGTGAAACCTGGACAACTTACTCACGCCAAGAGAAACGTTTAAACAGCTTTCATATGCGGTGTCTGCGAAGAATACTTGGTATTAAGTGGCAAGACAAAATCACAAATACTGAAGTATTGGAAAGATCAGGTTGTGTGACGGTGTATTCCATGCTCAGTCTTCGTAGACTTAGATGGATAGGACACGTTAGGAGGATGGATGATGGTAGAATACCAAAGGATATCTTTTTTGGTGAATTACAGACGGGTAGGAGATCTCAGGGTCGGCCTCTACTACGATACAAAGATGTGTGTAAGCGGGACATGATTGATACAGGCATTGATAATGCACATTGGGAGCACGTCGCCGCTGAACGTGTTGCATGGAGGGCAACTATCAGAAATGGAATAAAGACAAAGGAGAAAATGATTGCAGATAAAGCACACACAGAGCGTGAGAGACGTAAGATGGTGCAAAATGGTGGAAATGACCATGTTTTCACATGCACCTACTGTGGGCAAACATTTGCAGCAAGAATTGGCCTTACCAGCCACACTCGCCACCGCCATGGATCGTAGTTATTAAGCCTTTTTAAAGCACAATGTACCAAACTATCGTCTGTCAAGACGGAAAGGTGCCAATGAATGAAAAGAATAGCATCACTGCTTCCCAAATCGAAGTCTACATGGAAGGGGCTGAGTATCAGACACTTAAACTTAAGACAGGCTATACAGACCCACGTCTGATCAATTACTACTGTCCAAGTGACCGCCCACAGGCACTGGACACACTACCATTAACAGAAAAAATGATTGTGTGCGACGATTTCAACAGCCACTCGCAGAGTTGGGGCTAGGATCACATAGACCAGAGAGGAGAGAGACTAGAAGACTGGCAGGATGAGAATAGATTCATCTTGGTTAACAAGCCGTCCGACCCACATACTTTCTACTCGAGATCATGGCACACTACAACTACACCTGACCTGGCTTTTCATTCACCAGACCTGGAGTGGAACATCACACGAATTGTTGGGAAACAACATGATGGTAGTGACCATCGGCCAGTCTTTCTAACTGTAGAAAATGAGCTTGTAAGTGAAAGCAGCACCCTCTCGAGGTGGAACTACAAGAAAGCAGACTGGGCAATGTACAAGAATCGCACCAGCATACTGGTTAGAAACCTGAACACTGAGAAAGACATAAATAAAGTAGTTGAAGAGTTTGGGAAATGCATACTACAGGCAGCGCGAGAAACAGTACCAAGAGGAGCCTGTAAACAATATAAACCCTACTGGAGTAATGAACTGGAACAGTTGCATTATGATTTGGAAGTGTGTAGAAAGCAAGCAGAGGCCACACCCAGCCAAGAGCACCACAATAAATTCCAGCAAGTAAAAGCCAAATTTCAAAGGGCCAAGCTGCAGGCTAGAGGGAAAAGCTGGCAGGAAAAAACAGTCTCTGAACTTTGAAAGAGACACAAGGAAATTGTGGAAGCTAATAAAACAACTTAACGATGAGGGCACAGGGAGAAACTCAAAAATTGCACTACATAAATATGGAAACATCTTAACAAGAAAGCAAGCAGCTGACCATTTTGCGGACTCATTCTCACAAGATAATATCAAAATTAGTTAAGAGAAACAACAAGAGACTCGATAGAAACGGCAACATGCAGGACAGAAGGAAATAGTACATGAGGTTCTGGAGGCACCCATCACAATCAGCGAACTGGAGCTAGCCATATCAAAACTGAAAATGAGAAAGTCACCAGGAGCTGATGGTATCTCCAATGAAATGATCAGGAACCTAGGAACAGAGGCCAAAGCAAAGCTGTTGCAGATCTTCAATAACAGCTGGACCTTAGGCAGTGTTCCACAAGCCTGGAGAGAAGCAATCATGATACCCCTCCTAAAATCAGGGAAAGATAGTTCCATTGCCTCTAGCTACAGACCAATTAGCCTCACTAGCTGTCTCTGCAAAACACTGGAGCGCATCATCAATCACAGACTGCAGTGGTACATTGAAAGTAAAAACATCCTTGTGCCACAGCAGGCTGGCTTTAGGCAGTGCTACTCTACGGAAGATCAGACAAACTACCTCTCTCAAGAAATTGAGGATGCATTCCAAGAGAAGAAGCTGGTGCTTGCGGCATGGATAGATTTGAAGAAAGCCTTTGACAAAGTCTGGAAAGAAGGTCTGATGAATAAACTGAGAAACTGCAAAGTCAATGGAAGAATGTACAATGGGTGAAAGCATACTTGCACAACAGAAGAGCCCGAGTACAGATAGGACGGACTAAAGAGCAAGAAAGTACTACTGCGTCACGGTGTTCCCCAGGGCAGGAGTCTTGTCCCCCACACTTTTTCTAATCTTCATCAATGATCTCGTTGCTAATCTACCGCATGGAATTAAAGCGGCAATGTACGCCGATGACCTGAGCACAAATGAACATGCATCAGTGGCCACCAGATTGCTACAAAGAGCTGTAGATACATTTGTTGCATGGGCAAATAGATGGTGTGTCAGCATAAACACTGACAAGTGCAGCACCACCCTATTTACCCTCTCTCCAAAACAAAAGGCAGGGGACCATCCAGATAAATGGAACACCCCTAAGAGAAGATAAAGAACCAACATACCTTGGAGTAACATTTGATGGCAGGCTGACATGGAGAAAGCACATCAACAAAGCAGTAGCAAAAGCCAGAAGGAAAATAGCCATCCTGAGAAAGCTAAGTGGAACCACATGGGGAGCCAGTGGGAAAATACTTAGCAAAGTTTATCAACAGAGCATACGACCACACCTGGAATACGGGTCAACTGCGTGGTGTTCGGCATCAAAAACCACACTACCAGAGCTGGACAAAGTGCAAAATCAAGCACTTAGAGTCACCACAGGAGGGATGAGATCAACCCCTATAGTGGAAATGGAGAAGATGGGGAGGACACAAGCACTGAGTGAGCGCAGAGATACGAAAACGCTAATACAAGCAGAAAAGTTCCTCAGCTTGCCAGGCCACCCTATGAAGAACAGATTTGAAAACCTAGCTATGGGGCGGTTGAAAAGAAATAGTTTTATCTACCAGGCCAAACGACTCTGCAGAGAAACCACCGATCTGCCCACAGTTGGTATCCCCCTAACAACTATTCCAGAGCAAACTCCATGGAAAGATGAGCATAGACTATCATTACAAATCCAGACAAAAGTGAGAGGAATATTTGACAAGGAAGAACAGAACAGTGTGCAGCGCAGAACAGCCACTCTCAGCTTCCTTGATGAAGAATACCCACAGGACCTCTGGATCCGAGTCTACACAGATGGGTCAGCACAAAATGCTGTTCGAAATGGAGGAGCGGGAGTGTACATAGAATACCCAAATAATACTAGGGACACAGCTAGAGTACCGACAGGAAAGTACTGCCATAACTACGATGCTGAAATTGAGGCAATCAAGATAGCAACAGAGAAATTACTAAATACCAGCAATGGTACACAACCTGTGGTGCTATTGACAGATGCAAAATCAGTACTCGAGGCGCTCCTGTCTGGGAAATTGCCAGTACTAAAGACACTACTTTCTGAACTTAGCAGTCAGCATAAGGTCACCATACAGTGGATACCATCCCACTGTGGAGTACCCGGCAACGACAGAGCTGATCGATTGGCTAAGGAAGGAGCCAAAGAAGAACAGCCTGATGTGCCCGTTACATACCACCAAAAGAAAAGAATGATCAAATCAGTCAGAAAGCCACCAAAACCTGCTCAAGATGACTACCACGTTATGGACAGACCAGAACAAGTCATTATTCTGCACCTCAGAACAGGGCACAATAGATTACGCAACCACATGTATACAAAATTCAAGATTGGTGAAACAGCCATGTGCACATGTGGATTGGCGTCGCAGACAGCAGAGCACATACACCAAGACTGCCCAAAATATAACATATCTAGGCAAACCTGCTGGCCTAGAGAGACGACAGTGGAAGATAAACTCTATGGACCGCTGTGTGAACTGAAAAAGACAGTTCAATTCATATAAGAGACAGCATTGCAGTTATAGACATATTTCAAGCGAACGAAAGAAGAAGAGGAAGAATCAGAGTAAGTGTCCAGCCAGTATATAAGTTCTCTTCTTGCTGAGCATCGAATCGTGCTGCCTCGTCGTTCAAGCTCTAAGATCTGACTCTTTGTTGTTGTTGGCAATCTTTCTGACGTCTTCTGCTTTTTACGACAGCCTCCTAGTTTCTACTAAGATTTGGTTCGCGATTTTCTCACCAACTCTATTTTGCGTTATATCATCTGCGCTACTACTTGGCAGCATGCCCCCTTCCCTTTGTAAATGGTGTAACCATTTTATACTGTAGTCCATTTATCTAGCCTGACAAGTAGCAGTTCAGAATCCATGAGTCATATGTATATAATCTATTCTCACTACTGTGCTAATATGATGGCATGGTCTCCTATCAATCCCACACAAAATCTAATTTAAAAAAAATTATTATATTGCGGGCACGCACTCCTATCTACACCCCGGTACACGTCGTGTAACACCAGCCTATGGGAGGGCTGGATTAACTAAACTATAAATATAGTAATAGTCCCTCATAAGCCTACACGGCCAGAATCCCCAACCAAAGATATAAAACCCGATTGAAGGGACGTGTGTGATTCAATGGTACGACTACCTCTGTATTAGTGTTGGTATTCACCAAGTAACTATATGACTATTCTCTTCATGCTATGTTGTCATTATCGGATACCGTATGACTCTTAGTCTTTGACATAAGAGCTCGGTGAGATCTTCTGCCTTTGTAGCTGACGAGTTGTAATAATCATTGTGAGCTTTATATTTTTGTCTAATGGCAGTGATGGCTATTTGTTCATACTGGCTATATAACTGCTCTGTATATATATATAATTCATATAATACATAATTCATTCATTCATTCAGTAGCATGTCCTTTGCAGAACCTCGCTCCCATAACAACCTTCCGGAAAACCTCTCGATCATAAGCAAGATGTCCCGCGTCTGATACACCCATCTGGAGATCATCCGCCACATCCTGCACCCATCTTCTCTTTGGCCTTCCTCTTCCTCTCTTCCCAGGCATATACCCCTCTATTATTGTTCTCTCTAAACTTTCGTGACGTTTCAAGTGACCAAAATATTTCAATTTTCTTTGTTTTATCGTCTTTAATAGCCAACCTTCTTCAATATTCAACTCTTGAAGTATGGATGCATTTGTTCTTTTCTTTAGCCAAGATATTCTTAGAACTCGTCTATAACATTTATATTCAAAGGCGTTTATGCGCTGTTCAGCTTGTTTAGTAAGTGTCCATGTCTCACAGGCGTATGTTGCAATGGGAAAGATGCATGCTCTTAAAAATCTAATTTTTGTAGTTCTGTCTGTCCCACTCCATAATTTATTCAGCTGTTTTAGTCTTTGAAGAGCAATTGATAGTCGCCGTTTAATTTCTTTCATTGTGTCACCGTTGTTGGTATTCAATGAACCTAAGATATTCAAAATATTTTCCACTACAGCCAATTTTTCCTCATTAATGTATATTTCTTTCTCCATAGTAGTTTTATCTGTATGCATTATCTTTGTTTTTGCTATGTTAAGATATAAGTTGTGATTTTCACTATTCAATTGGGTTATAGCTATTAGGTTTTCTATGCCATTCTGTGTTGTGGATAGTAATACTGTATCATCAGCATATCGAATCTCCGGTATGTCATGACCGCCGATATTTAGGGCATCATATAGCTCCCTGTTTATATCGTCTCTTACATTTCTCATTATATTTTCGGCGTACAGGTTAAACAAATAGGGTGACAGCAATGTGATGCGACACTATGTGTGGCCTAGTTTACGGTGGTTGCTTATGTCGTAATTGGGTATTTGTAGTTTGCCATACCAATAACCTGTAATACCTGTAATGGTGTACCAGACATTCCACCAAACCTCATCTTTTGAAAAATTATTTACTTAATTCGTGCAATAATAATTGAATAATTATAACAAATTAATTTAACCTGAAATAGATAAAAGCATATTATAACAATTATAATACACTCGTTCCCTCATGATATTCATCCTTTGTATGTCTGTACTGTTCTTTGTACTTGTATGTATGAACTGCAAAGTGTATGTATCGTTGACTGTATTTAGCACCAAAATTAACTGCGTTTATATTAACATTCTCACTATGATCTCTGAATGAAAATGCATGATCTGTTAAAATATATGTGAACTATATGATTGACATGACCCTCTCATCGACTTTGAGATGAGTAAATCATGACTTACAATCACCGCATGAATGATACTTAGATTATGTTTGCATGAATGATTGCATCATGACTTATATAAACACATAGCTGATATTGTAAATGTATGTTTGGCATGAATGAATTTATCATGACGTATATAACATCTGAATGAATGACTCATGACGTCAAATCTGCATTTACATGTATATGAAATGATCGTGACGTGTGAACTGATTCTTATGGGAAATACAGAAGAATGTATGTTATTGCATATATTACACCTAATTAATTAACAAAATCGTTGACATGCTGATGTCGCTCTGTCTCAACTCCATGTCTGTCACGCTTTTATCGAATGAAACACTTGTCAGACGTCAACATCTCTGAAGCGTCGGAATAATAGTTTAATGTTCTACAATCTCCAGCGAAATTACGACACCAACGTACACACTTCAATGTCTTGGTATGCCAGGTTCAATAAAGCAAATCAGAAAAAAATATGTACATATGTGATATAAAGCAAAATATTACCAATATATGTTATCCTGTTTGTGTATTTTAAATCAATCTACCTGGGTGCCTACAATGAATTAGATATCTGGCCTGCCGTAACATGTATAAACGAAGACAATGACCAGAGATGAGATATCTACATTGATTTCTACAGTCTACTAAGAAGATCTGCAAGGTTATCTTTATCTGGGATATGACAGATATCTAAATCGTAGTCTTGCAACAGAAGACATCATCTGTGTATTCTGGAGTTCTTAGGATGGCCATCTTTAAAGACTTGTAGAGGCTTATTATCCGATAGAACAAGAAATTTTCTACCCAGCAGATATTTAGAGAATTTGTTAACGCTCTCTATAACGCTAATGCTTCAAGTTCAGTCACAGCATATTTCCTCTGAGTGTCAGAAAGCTGCCTGCTAAAGTATAGAACAGGATGTAATTTTCGCTCATGAATATGCAAGAGAATTGCTGAGATAGCATGAAAACAGTTCTGAAACAGTTGCTGTCCTATCAGCGAAATTAGGATTGAACTTTTGTGGTGATAATTTATGAGTCCTAAAACACTTCAAGCTACCTTAATGTGTGTCAACATGTGTAATGTATATGTTAGCAACATATTATATGACAGTTGTGTATTTGTCCCGACACACTCTTACCAATACTTTCTTCCTTTTCTTTCTTTCTTTCTTTCTTTCTTTCTTTTTTTCTTACTTTCTTTCTTTCTTTCTTTCTTTCTTTCTTTCTTACTTTCTTTCTATCTTTCTTTCTTTCTTTCATTATTTCTTTCTTCCGGAAATTATGATGACTCTTTCCTGAATGTATGATTTTCTCAATATATTTTAACTTTGTTGACTTGAACAATGTTATTGCTTTCACTCGTTTGTATAATGTGTACGACATATGTTGTAATGAGGTAAGTCTGGTGTATCCGAAGCAGAGACAAGACAAGTAAGTACGGTAAGCAAAGACAAGTGTAGCTTGTTGTCTGTAATGCTCTTTCCATTTACCTAATAAGTTTGTAAAATATTTATTGGTTTGCATGCCGATGTTTGTGACATATTCCTTGATTTGCGAGAAAAAGTTTGTAACATATTTCTTGACTTGTGCGTAAATGTATGTAATGGCGCAAGCAATACATTTCTTTGTTTGTGAGTATATGTTTGAAATGACGCAATCAACACAGGTGAGGAGTGGTTGAATGAGCATCATCATACGAAAAAGAAATATGGTTATGACGTTCCGTTACCGATGTTCTGTGGAATTTATATGTTGTATGTTAACACTAGATGTACTTTTGGCTAGTGTTATCCCATTTTTATGTGGTTTCTGTTTGTTAGTCTGATTGATGTTATTTGTAGACATATGAGATTGTTTGATTATTTGCTTATGTTTTTCACACACACTCACGGGAATAGAGTTGTTTAATAATTGCGAAGTGTCAACTTTTTTCATAATTGGATTTGTTTTCTTCGTGAACATCATGGAATAAACATTTTTGTATATTTATGTCGTCCCTCTGCCTTTTGTCATGTGAAGTAACCTGTGTTCGTTGCCAATTTTCTTCTTCTTGTGTCTCTTGAACTTGGGTTCTTGCGAGTGCATTGGCAAGTCTGGGTTACTTCCTGAATGTAATCTATGACATTAGGGATGTTTCCAATTATCAACCCAGCACACGGGTTTGGTAAGACTGATGCACATACTTTTCCCGTATAATAGGGACATCTAATAAAAACCCATGCGGTCATGTATATTTCTAGAGTACCTCCGAACGTTCTGCAGATAACATTGTTACCTGTGTAATCTCTCTTATTTACCAGTTTGTGATCAACCCCCGCAACGGATGCACCCGTGTCTCTAATACAATTTGTTGGCGATCAATTGACCCATGCTTGGTGGATCTTAAGAGTGCCTTTCTGGGTATAAACCCAGTCCATGTCGTGTTGGTGTATCCATGAAATCCGACAAATTCCTCGATGTCCAAATCTTAAAGATACTGAAGTGCTTGTCTAGATCCACGTTGAGATTCCTTCGATGATGACTCCATGGCGTGGCGTGGCGAAATGGTGTAGTATGTAGATCTTGATGATAGTACTGACGACAGCTGGCTTGTCCGTGATTGGTAACACTTTCTCTATAATATGTATCTTATGTTGATCCGATGAGCTTCTGTAATAACTACGTACGGAGAGAGGCTTACTGGCGTTGGCAAATTTGTACATTCAGCATTTCATGTCTCTATTTCCTGCTATACTGTTAGCCATCAGAGTAAGTGTCCAGCCAGTATATAAGTTCTCTTCTTGCTGAGCATCGGATCGTGCTGCCTCGTCGTTCAAGCTCTAAGATCTGACTCTTTGTTGTTGTTGACAATGTTTCTGATGTATTCTGCTTTTTTCTGCATTGTCAGTTTAAAGCAGGCCATTCTGAGTTTGCCTGAGCACTGGTGTAACAGGGTCGTACTGATCGGGCCTATTCCTATTCTGGCATTACTGTAAGTCCTAGTAATGCTGATGATGATACATTTAACTGCACAGTGCTAGAGGGCTTTAAAGATATATTTTTAAAGACAAAGTACCCTTTTCAATGTCCTATGGTATATTGGATACGTGGTGCTAGGTGCATAGATTTTATAGAACGATCGGCATTCTATGGGTGATGTTGTCAGTATCACGAAGGCAGCCCCGAATATTTCCTGCTACCAGTTACAGGCTGGATCGACAGGAGTCCATGTCGATTTGACAAATATGCCCGCCTCATTGGTCATCCGAACATATGACCACTCGAGTCGGCAGCAAGCTTCATTGCAACTGTGCCACCACGGCACCTAGAAATAGTAAATTGAGAAAAATACCAACATTGGTATAAAATTCAGTATAAAATGCATGATAACGTTGAACATAAGAGGCATAATTAGGTGTTGTGTAGTCTCCTCGAAAGAGGAACGAAGAAGAAGATAAAGAAACAGGATCGTAGGCTGCTTAGCTGCTTTACAATGCGATCATGGATTTCTTGGCGATTATAAAATGGGTTCTTATGTTGCTTGGCTGTATGTATGCCTCAACTAAAATATCAAAAATAGAGATCATCCATTGTCAGAGCATGCTGGTGTCTTGGTAAACGAGTAGGCTAACATAATGGCTGGATCTGCACCTCTGGGTCGGGTATTAGTTTAGTTAAGTTTAGTCGACGGATCAACATCACGGCACACGGGTGCTACGTTCTCCTCCTAACTCAAACCTGAGTCTGGAGAAGCTCAGCTCAGTGCACGAATTCCGTAGCACCGGCTAGGATCCTGAAATACGTTGGGTAGATTTTTAACTCGAAGTTTTGCCCTGGCAGTGCCGTTAGTCTACTTACTCTTTTTCGAATTCCAACTGCAAAGGGATTGCGGTCGGGTATTGGTGCACGATAAGACAAATGTGGTCAGGGACCTATGGGAACGTGTGTGAAAGAACAGATACACCATCTTTGCCTTAAGTAAATGATGCGGGAGAGAGTGATCAGAGGATCTGGCCGACACTCAGTTCGCAGAGTAAAGACCAGACAGACGCATAATCGGGAAAGATTGCAACTGGTGCCATTAGTATTAGGACCCCATTAGTATTGGGACTCGCGGGTTGTTGAAAATGAGGACTGAGCGAGCATGGGAATTTGCCGAGTGCTGTGATGTCGGTTCTTGACTCAACTTGGTGTTATACATATATATATATAACACCAAGTTGAGTCAAGAACCGACATCATATATATATATATATATATATATATATATATATATATATATATATATATATATATATATATATATATATATATATATATATATATATATATATATATATATATATATATATATATATATATATATATATGTATTCAACTCTTGAAGTATGGATGCATTTGTTCTTTTCTTTAACCAAGATATTCTTAGAACTCGTCTATAACATTTATATTCAAAGGCGTTTATGCCCCTTATATATATAAGGGGCCGGCTGCCTGGCCGAGGGGTTAGCAGCTTTCTCCGCTAATATCGAATACTCTCGTGGTCGACGTGAGCGGAAGAGAATTAGAAGTGGTTCGAGTCACGCTAGTGACTTATGAGAGCCGGTCGCTCAGAAAGTCGTGGCGTGCTGATGGGCGTAATCTAGCCTAGGAATCAACATACAGCTGAAAAATGCGGGGAAAAGAATAAAACAACAACAACAATATATATATATATATATATATATATATATATATATATATATATATATATATATATATATATATATATATATATATATATATATATATATATATATATATATATATATATATATATATCGTGACGGGGTCGTGACTAGAGACGAGATTGAGAAACACTGCTTGCTATAAGTAGCTGGGTATGTCACCACGAAACAATACATATGTAAATATATAAACTTCCTATTCCAGCACGAGTTGCCCTTATCTTGTCTACATTAGAAGATAAGTGGTGTCGGAATTACTCGTCCTTATGTTTCATACAGCGGGCGGTAGTTCATTTCCCTTAGGTGGCGTCCGATGTTCGTTATTAAAGTGGCTTGATCCGTTATAAGATTCAGAGAGAAGTACATGTTTACAAATATTTCAAAGTTAGCCACTCGAGTATCGGCCCGATGTTCCTGGCTTCAAATTCTCCTCGAGGATAGAGATTTACATATTCGACTGTATTCCTGCCGTGTCGATCAAGCCTAATTATGTAGGTAACAGACATTGTGCCATGTAATACACACAAACATGAGCAAGAATGTAAGGAGTTCTTCGAGGACATCCATGACATACTAAATAGTAAATAGAAAGGAGAATCAGGACAACATCATAGTTCTGGGAGACTTCAATGCAAGACTAGGACGTAACAGAGCGGACATCGAAAAACATCTTGGAGCATTTGGAAACCAATATAATTTAAGAAATGATAATGAAAATAGACTGATGAAGCTATGCTGCCAACACAACTTCTGTATATCAAACACACTTTATAAACACAAAGTCTCACAAATATACATCTGGTACAAATAGAAGATCTAGATACCAAAAGCCACACTGATTTTATATTAACGAGAAATAACAGACAGATAAATATATAAGATGCAAGGGCAGTTCCCAACTTAAGTATAAACACAGACCAGAAAGCAGTTATTATCATAGTAAGAACCAACAGAAGAAGAAAGCAAAGACCGGGCAAATACATGCCATGCCAATTAGTAAACTTAAAAAGAAATCTCAAAGACGAAGTAGTAAAGACAAATTATGAGAAAGAACTAAATGAAATCTGTGTAAAACTACCTACAGAAAGAAAAACAGTGGATGAATAATGGGAGGTGTTCAAATACAGCATTTTAAATACTGCCAAAATAACATGTGGAACCACGAAAAAACGCAAAACACGGATAAAGAAAATAACAAGTTTGTGGAACGATGGGGTAAAGAAAACTGTAACAGACAAAAGGGGAAAATGTAAAAGGTTGATGAAGAGCAAACAGGATCGTGATTACACAGAATATAGAATAGCAAGGAGACACTCGAAAAGAATAATAAAGAGGGAAAACAAAAGGACTGGGAGGAATATGGAGAAAGCCTAAATTAAAAACTACACGGAGGCAACTAGAAACTTCTACAAATGATCAGTGCAATGAGAACCCGAACAGAACCCTTCAACCCAACTGAAATAATTAACAGCGAAAAGGGAGAACCAATAAGTGAACAAATACAAATCCTAAAACGATGGAGGCAGTTCTTCAAACAACTTCTCAACATTCCATCAGATGCCACAGAAATTCAAGAAACTGACACAGATGCCATCGAAGAACTAGATCCAGACATATTGGACGATGAAATTGAAGAAGCCGTCTGATTAGCCCGTTGAATACATCACCGGGACAAGAAATATCAAATGAACTTTCTAAAGGAGCAAGAGAAGAAGGAACAGCATGGCTACATATAATATTTAACCATGTTAGGGGTTATTTTCTAGGACACGACGACCAAGTAAGGAAATAGAGACATGAAATGCTGAATGTACAAATTTGCCAACGCCAGTAAGCCTCTCTCCGTACGTAGTTATTACAGAAGCTCATCGGATCAACATAAGATACATATTATAGAGAAAGTGTTACCAATCACGGACAAGCCAGCTGTCGTCAGTACTATCATCAAGATCTACATACTACACCATTTCGCCACGCCACGCCATGGAGTCATCATCGAAGGAATCTCAACGTGGATCTAGACAAGCACTTCAGTATCTTTAAGATTTGGACATCGAGGAATTTGTCGGATTTCATGGATACACCAACACGACATGGACTGGGTTTATACCCAGAAAGGCACTCTTAAGATCCACCAAGCATGGGTCAATTGATCGCCAACAAATTGTATTAGAGACACGGGTGCATCCGTTGCGGGGGTTGATCACAAACTGGTAAATAAGAGAGATTACACAGGTAACAATGTTATCTGCAGAACGTTCGGAGGTACTCTAGAAATATACATGACCGCATGGGTTTTTATTAGATGTCCCTATTATACGGGAAAAGTATGTGCATCAGTCTTACCAAACCCGTGTGCTGGGTTGATAATTGGAAACATCCCTAATGTCATAGATTACATTCAGGAAGTAACCCAGACTTGCCAATGCACTCGCAAGAACCCAAGTTCAAGAGACACAAGAAGAAGAAAATTGGCAACGAACACAGGTTACTTCACATGACAAAAGGCAGAGGGACGACATAAATATACAAAAATGTTTATTCCATGATGTTCACGAAGAAAACAAATCCAATTATGAAAAAAGTTGACACTTCGCAATTATTAAACAACTCTATTCCCGTGAGTGTGTGTGAAAAACATAAGCAAATAATCAAACAATCTCATATGTCTACAAATAACATCAATCAGACTAACAAACAGAAACCACATAAAAATGGGATAACACTAGCCAAAAGTACATCTAGTGTTAACATACAACATATAAATTCCACAGAACATCGGTAACGGAACGTCATAACCATATTTCTTTTTCGTATGATGATGCTCATTCAACCACTCCTCACCTGTGTTGATTGCGTCATTTCAAACATATACTCACAAACAAAGAAATGTATTGCTTGCGCCATTACATACATTTACGCACAAGTCAAGAAATATGTTACAAACTTTTTCTCGCAAATCAAGGAATATGTCACAAACATCGGCATGCAAACCAATAAATATTTTACAAACTTATTAGGTAAATGGAAAGAGCATTACAGACAACAAGCTACACTTGTCTTTGCTTACCGTACTTACTTGTCTTGTCTCTGCTTCGGATACACCAGACTTACCTCATTACAACATATATCGTACACATTATACAAACGAGTGAAAGCAATAACATTGTTCAAGTCAACAAAGTTAAAATATATTGAGAAAATCATACATTCAGGAAAGAGTCATCATAATTTCCGGAAGAAAGAAATAATGAAAGAAAGAAAGAAAGATAGAAAGAAAGTAAGAAAGAAAGAAAGAAAGTAAGAAAGAAAGAAAGAAAGAAAGTAAGAAAAAAAGAAAGAAAGAAAGAAAGAAAGAAAGAAAAGGAAGAAAGTATTGGTAAGAGTGTGTCGGGACAAATACACAACTGTCATATAATATGTTGCTAACATTAAGGTAGCTTGAAGTGTTTTAGGACTCATAAATTATCACCACAAAAGTTCAATCCTAATTTCGCTGATAGGACAGCAACTGTTTCAGAACTGTTTTCATGCTATCTCAGCAATTCTCTTGCATATTCATGAGCGAAAATTACATCCTGTTCTATACTTTAGCAGGCAGCTTTCTGACACTCAGAGGAAATATGCTGTGACTGAACTTGAAGCATTAGCGTTAATAGAGAGCGTTAACAAATTCTCTAAATATCTGCTGGGTAGAAAATTTCTTGTTCTATCGGATAATAAGCCTCTACAAGTCTTTAAAGATGGCCATCCTAAGAACTCCAGAATACACAGATGATGTCTTCTGTTGCAAGACTACGATTTAGATATCTGTCATATCCCAGATAAAGATAACCTTGCAGATCTTCTTAGTAGACTGTAGAAATCAATGTAGATATCTCATCTCTGGTCATTGTCTTCGTTTATACATGTTACGGCAGGCCAGATATCTAATTCATTGTAGGCACCCAGGTAGATTGATTTAAAATACACAAACAGGATAACATATATTGGTAATATTTTGCTTTATATCACATATGTACATATTTTTTTCTGATTTGCTTTATTGAACCTGGCATACCAAGACATTGAAGTGTGTACGTTGGTGTCGTAATTTCGCTGGAGATTGTAGAACATTAAACTATTATTCCGACGCTTCAGAGATGTTGACGTCTGACAAGTGTTTCATTCGATAAAAGCGTGACAGACATGGAGTTGAGACAGAGCGACATCAGCATGTCAACGATTTTGTTAATTAATTAGGTGTAATATATGCAATAACATACATTCTTCTGTATTTCCCATAAGAATCAGTTCACACGTCACGATCATTTCATATACATGTAAATGCAGATTTGACGTCATGAGTCATTCATTCAGATGTTATATACGTCATGATAAATTCATTCATGCCAAACATACATTTACAATATCAGCTATGTGTTTATATAAGTCATGATGCAATCATTCATGCAAACATAATCTAAGTATCATTCATGCGGTGATTGTAAGTCATGATTTACTCATCTCAAAGTCGATGAGAGGGTCATGTCAATCATATAGTTCACATATATTTTAACAGATCATGCATTTTCATTCAGAGATCATAGTGAGAATGTTAATATAAACGCAGTTAATTTTGGTGCTAAATACAGTCAACGATACATACACTTTGCAGTTCATACATACAAGTACAAAGAACAGTACAGACATACAAAGGATGAATATCATGAGGGAACGAGTGTATTATAATTGTTATAATATGCTTTTATCTATTTCAGGTTAAATTAATTTGTTATAATTATTTAATTATTATTGCACGAATTAAGTAAATAATTTTTCAAAAGATGAGGTTTGGTGGAATGTCTGGTACACCATTACAGGTATTACAGGTTATTGGTATGGCAAACTACAAATACCCAATTACGACATAAGCAACCACCGTAAACTAGGCCACACATAGTGTCGCATCACATTGCTGTCACCCTATTTGTTTAACCTGTACGCCGAAAATATAATGAGAAATGTAAGAGACGATATAAACAGGGAGCTATATGATGCCCTAAATATCGGCGGTCATGACATACCGGAGATTCGATATGCTGATGATACAGTATTACTATCCACAACACAGAATGGCATAGAAAACCTAATAGCTATAACCCAATTGAATAGTGAAAATCACAACTTATATCTTAACATAGCAAAAACAAAGATAATGCATACAGATAAAACTACTATGGAGAAAGAAATATACATTAATGAGGAAAAATTGGCTGTAGTGGAAAATTTTGAATATCTTAGTTCATTGAATACCAACAACGGTGACACAATGAAAGAAATTAAACGGCGACTATCAATTGCTCTTCAAAGACTAAAACAGCTGAATAAATTATGGAGTGGGACAGACAGAACTACAAAAATTAGATTTTTAAGAGCATGCATCTTTCCCATTGCAACATACGCCTGTGAGACATGGACACTTACTAAACAAGCTGAACAGCGCATAAACGCCTTTGAATATAAATGTTATAGACGAGTTCTAAGAATATCTTGGCTAAAGAAAAGAACAAATACATCCATACTTCAAGAGTTGAATATTGAAGAACTACTTTCCGTTGGTAGAGGGCTGCAGCGATCCAACTAAGGAGGAATGGACTTACGTTTAGTTCAAGAAGCTGAAACATTAAAAAATCCAGTGGTACTCTGTTGTATGCGTCCTCAAGATCAATCGCTGCAGCAACGGTTTCAGTGCCTGAGTGGAAACCTTCATAGACATCATGGGCAAAGACTGCTGCATTGGTCCAGGTTTCTCTTTTTGGGCGGTACCCACCCAGGGTAGGTGGGAAAACACCTTGCCTCTCTAGCTGGCTTGATATTTTCCTGGCAATTACCTTCTCCAGCAGCTTGCCTATTGTATTCTGCATGGTTATAATTCGATATCCCTGAATTTTTTTGTGGTCTTTGTCAGGCTTCGGCAAGGGAATCAGATAGCTGTGTAACCATTCCTCTTTGATGCCAGCACTCCCTATACTGTTGTTGTACATGTCTGCTAGTTTCTCTAGCTCATTGTCGGTACACCTATTTATGTCGTCGTATCTTATGCCATCAGGACCTGGAGCACTGTTTTTTGATCGTCGAAGCACAGCCTTGATTTCTTTCACTGTCACTGTGTCTTCCTCCGAAGTGTTCTGGGCCTTGCATCTGTCTGAGGTGACCTCCTTGGCCAGATTTCGACCTCCCATGTCTGTCTGGTTGCCCTGCTCAAGATAGCGTTCAAAGAGGGCTTTGCCCTTGTCCTCGTCAGTCCTCTGCCAGGTGAGGTCAGTACCTTGGAAGTCTGAAATGCTCTTATTCTTGACTACACGCTTTTATGTAGTCGCCAGAACAATTTCAGTGACTTGTCTGTGCTTACTCTTTGACACACCTCTGCCCATTTTTCGCTTTTAACCACCTTGACCAGTTTTTTGAAATAGCTTACTTTTGTGTGCGTCTCTCTTTCTAAGTGCAAGCAGGGACTAGGATAACCAGCTCTGTTCTTCTTGGCATTTTGCCATCTCCTTACAGCACTACGCTTATCCACCCAAGCCTTCTCCACCTCGAAACTCCACCACGGTGGCTGCTCCCAGCTTTTTTTCCTGCCCTGAAACGTTCTGCGCTTGTCACGTCTTATTTTACTCACCACATCTTGCCCTGTACTGTCATACTGGAACGTCTTTACCTTTAGCTTGTGCTGCCTGGTTCTGCCTTTCTCCACCAATATGCTGCACGGGTGGTGGTCGCTGCCATGGTGTCCTAGGACACCCCATCTACACACTGTAGTGAGTGAAGGTGAAACTAGCGCCAGATCAATAGCACTGTCCTCATCGCCTGGACGGCTTGCTGTCCTGGTGACACAGCCACTGTTAATGCAAACCAGGTCGATGGTTTCCAGTGCAGTCTCGAGCTCCTCCCCTTGTGTATTGGAGGAAGTGTTTCCCCATGCTCTGCCTTTAGCGTTGAAGTCACCACAGAAAATAACATTTCTCTCGTGGCCTAATATGCCACTTAAGCACTGCCACTTCTGGGCGTCCATACTCGCATTGCGGGCATAAACATTAACCAACACGAATGGTATACTGGAATGAACTCTCAACGCTTGTATTTGTATATCGTCACTGTCCCAACTGGACATGTCTAGCTCTGACGCCACCATGCTGTCGCGAACGAGAATCGCCGTTCCCAGATGTCGTCTGTTGTAGAAACATTTGAAGCCGGCAATTCGGAGTAGCTGATCGCCCAGTCTCGTCTCCTGGAGTGCTACAATGTCGTTCCTGTAATAAAATAGAGCCCCGTTGTTTTACACTGGCACAGTTCCAATATAGAATACGGATGTTCCTGAGTCCTAGACGGTGACAATTGAGTCTAAAACGCCTCAAACCACCGCGCTTACCTTGCTTCTTTGTCCCTGCGCGGCTACCACGCCGCTTCGGTATGTTGACTGCTGACCGCTCGGAAAAAACACGTTCTTCCGCCATGTTGAAAAAACGTAAACACAGACTGCTGTTGAACCACACACGCTGCTGAAAATTCACTCAAGGATGGCTTCGCTCGATGCACGAACTCCGTAGCACCCGCGCAGATCTTGAGTAGAAACTCCTGGTTTTACATCCTGGCACACCAATTACACGCAAGAGATGAATAAATCCATCCCCTACGCGAAAAAGTTAACGAACACAAAACAACACGACCGCCATCTTGAAACCGGAAAAATCTATATAAATATATTAGAAAAAAAAAAAAACTATATATATATATATATATATATATATATATATATATATATATATATATATATATATATATATATATATATATATATATAATATTTTTTTTTCTAATATATTTATATAGATTTTTCCGGTTTCAAGATGGCGGTGGTGTTGTTTTGTGTTCGTTAACTTTTTCGCGTAGGGGATGGATTTATTCATCTCTTGTACATCACCGTGTACATCACCGTGTATCATCTCATGCTAATAATATATATATATGTTTTTTTTCTTTTTTCTTTTTTCTTTCTTACTAACAAACGTAATTTAACTGTTTAACTGAATAGCTCAGCGTCTTCTTATCATTGTTTGTGGTGTTGGTCATCATGTTTGTCTACAGCCTTCTATCTAGTGTACTGCCAATCATTTATGATAGAAATGTCCCTCCATATAATGTCGAACTGTATATTATCTTACCTCTTGCTCATGCCCTGCTTCTCTTCCCCTCTAACTTTTCTGTTGTCATGACATATTCTAGCCTTCTCCTTCTCGTGTCAAAGAATGTGGATTGATTGTCTCCTAATGCGAGTTACAAGTTCTCTCAGTGAAAATACTATAATAATAGAGATGCAGTTTATAAAGTTAGAACATTATATATGCCATTAAATAATAAGATACGTGTCTACAATACTGATGTAATCTAATTCTTCTACCGGATTCTTTTCATAACACCAACAGGAAAATAATACATAGCATTACACAACAAAACGTGTGTCTTAACAGTATTTTTAATTAAATTACAGCTGAAATTCCATATTGTCGGACAGAAAAAGTACAACAAGGAACAAGTTCGAAAGGTTAAATAAAGAAGTAGTAAATAAACACAATGCAACTGCTAAAACTTGGCAATATAAAAATGTTTACAGTTAATTGCATGTAAAGAAAAGCTGTGAGGATCATAAGACGGCGGCGTGGGTTAGATAAAAAGACACCCGCTTTTGGCTCATGTACATGTGATTCGATTTTCGGTGTGGACTGTTTTCACAAATTAAGAAAACTTTGGTATACAACCCCCACCCAGATCCTGGGGTAGTGGGGTGCGATGTCTAGTCTTCTGGGACAACGGCGAGAAATCAGATGGACGCATATGTACGCTACAGACTGACACTGTAGAAGTAGCTTCATTGAAAGTTACATGTGAGTTCGGACCAAGAGAGTGGCTGATTAATTGTTGTGGTGGATTAGATTAAAAAAAGGCCTCGAGAGGCAGTGTTATTTGAGTTTTAGATTGTGATGAAGATATTCTGGAAATACTGTTCCTGGATTTATATGTTACGTGTGTCCATGTTCATTCGTCATTAAAAGTAAATGATGTGCAAAAAAAAAAAAAAAAAATTATAATTCGATTTTCTTACTCGTCATCATCTTCCACTTTTGCCGTCGAGCATCGTGGGGAAAAAAATAAAAACAAAGTGAGGGGCGGGGCGGTGGATTAATTGGCGCTTCAGTGCCAGACGGGTGGCACTGGATAGTGTCATTCCGTGTGATTGTACAATGTTTTTTATGTTGTCAATTTATTTTCTTCTCGGGCTTTCTCTCGCTGTCTGGCACATGTTCTTTAATCTCAGGCAAGTGTTGGCAGTTGATGGTGTTGCATTCTAACGAGATGGCCAAACCATTTGATCTTTCAATATATCTGGCACAAGGTGTTGATCCCACTGTCTGTATGATAACATCATTTCTTATTCGGCCTCGAATAGTTAATCCGGCAGCGCCCATATCTTTCTGCCCCTCTTTCCCTCTAACTTTCCTGTTGTCACAATATATTCCAGCGTTCCCCTTCTCATGTCAAAGAATGTGGATTGATTGTCTCCTGATGTGTGTGACAAGTTCTCTCTGTGAAAATACTGTAAAAATATAGACGCAGTTTCTTAAGCTAGCACATCCTAGATATGCCATCAAATAATAAGGCACGTATCAACAATATTGATGTCATCAAGTACTTCTACCGGATTCTCCAAGGAAATAGATAGTTATTGCCACCGATGTTAATTCTACTATGAACTTCTGGTTCTGCATGGAATACTTGACGATTTCCACCGTGACGTGAAATCGTAGAATTAAACAAACAGGACACGGATATAAACATTGTGTATACGCTGTTTTCACAACTCATACATATGTTGTCACGTAGCGGTGATTATCAGTACATGTATTTACGAGTAATACGTGCACTCACTAAATTCTACAATTTATAATTTAGCAGCATTAATCAACACTACTTAAGTTGTAAGGATAACGAATCCATCAATCTATCATTGCAAATGAATTCATTTAGGATTAAACAATGGGGATCGTTTTTATTACCATCTAAGGACATCTTTCACACGTTTAAAATATAACTCTTATTACAATTGTTTAAACCTGCTAAGACAATACACTTTTCAGAAATGTCGCAAATAATCAGCCAATACCTATGTCAAAACACTCGGAACACGTCCATATGTCTCCCTTGGAAGATGTCGAAGAATGTAGATACTTATAGTTCAGTGGCCAGTTAGCTACATAATCCTCCACAATGTCTTCTACGACGATCCTTTCTGCATGTACACAATTAGACTCCCGTTTCCAGCAATCGTAACGGCATGTAGTCGTTGACGTTTGTTCTTTCATTCAACACGCTTTCATTTACAGACAGTAATCACGCCTTCCTTGCTCAATTGGAAAAACTGATATGATTTCAAAATATACCCCATAAACAAATGCATATACAATAATGTAAATGATTTGAACAATTTTCGATTGTAAATGACACACTCTTGTTGCGGTTCCAATATCGTCATCCATGGCATATGACTCTGGTCCACATGTGTGTCCATAGCCACCCGTATTGTTGTTTGCCAGTCATTTCCAACATCAACCTATATCCATACAAGATGTAAAGCTATATACATCTTCTCGCTAGGTCTTCCCCAGCCTTACTTCCCTTCTGACTTTCCAATGCATCACGGCCTATTCTTCTTATTATTGTTCTTTTTGTTCTTATTTTCTTGCTCTTGTTGATGCTCTTATTCTTCTTGTTCTTTTTGTTCTTATTCTTCTTGTGGTTCTTCTTCACTCTTCACGCTCCTCCTCCTCCTTTGCAGCCGCCCTCTCCTTCCTCCTTATTCACACTCATACTTTCACATTCATGTCTTTAATAAATTAAGCAGATACGAGTAGTTTCAGATTCATGATGTTCATGTACAGCTTTTGATCGAATGAAGTTGGCAGATGCCATATCTATTTACGTTCATTGTGCTAACTTGGAAGTTTAGCGGATCTGGGATATTCAGGTCATGTAGAGAGTTTCTCAGGCAGTCCTATTGTCGGCTTTCCATACTACATTTGTATTCAGGTCTATTCTTCGTGTCTTGAGCAGTTGCTGGATGTTGCTACTCCAGCTATGGCTTGACCTTGCAGGCCTTGATGCTTATATCGCAACCCCAAGCGTAACGTATATCCACAGAAGTCACCATCTACGGGAATGTTTGTTTAAACCTTGTTACTTGTCGCCGTCTATGGCTTTAGGGCAGTGAATACAGTTTCATAATCCTACACAGCTGGTTCGAAATTAGTCACAGTCCATTTGGGAGCAGATCGCTTTGCATCGAATTTCACAATCATCGGCCGCTCAGAAAGCAAATGCAAACTACATAACGTAAAATTGCCTAGAAAATCAGTTAAAAATGCTGGGGTTGATTGCTCCGTCTTGTAAATTATATGCAACTTTAACCTTTTTAACGCAAGTCATGCGCCCAGGCTTCGTCAATTCTACAGGAATAACCAACGCATCTCAACCGGATCTGTTCTATTTGGATCTGCAAGTTATTCAATTTCTATTATATAGCTCTTGTCACTTTTTGAGGACACCTCCATTCACTTTCTCAGCTATCCCGTTTTCGAAATCTACAGCTCTACTTCTGGGGTCAGGTGGGAGCGGGGAAGTGTAAGATAAAGACAAAGGACCATTTTCCAGACCTTGAGGCGTATTGGGTATATGGTGGTAGCCCCGTGTGTGTATAGACCAGTCGGCGCTCGATGAGATGCTGTGGTCAACATCATGCCAACCACCTATACTTCTCTGAACATTTTCTGGCATCCATTTTAGGCTGGGTTGACTTGCGAACCCAAGTCAATTGTAAAAATACAGGGTGTAATTTTAATGACTGTGCAGTGTTTGAAAATATTATCGGTCCAAGTTTTGTATTTACCTATTATATTGCATTAACTTTACATAGGGTGAATACAAAACATGGACCGGCAATATTGTTAAACATTGCACAGTCATTAAAAATACAACCTATATCACTGCCTCGATGGAGATTCGAACACAAGACCAATGGGCCGGCAAGCATACTAGGTATTGCGATACCGCAGCTTTCAATGTGGAGTGTAATTATTGCTGCTGGCACCTTGCTGTCTTGGCAGACCATCGTTTGTTACAATGTGCTTTTTTTAAAAAAAAAAAGGCAGTTAGTCGTTAGTTAATCAGTCGCGGTTCCAGCTTCAAGGCATTATGCTCCCAGTGAATATCACACAAAATTCCCCTCACTGCCCCATGTAAAAATTGGAAGAGACAGGAGTCGCGACAAGCCAACAGCCCATACTGGTATACTATGCATAATGCCACTGCCAGAATGCCAACGCAAAAGCATAGTATCTGCAAAGGCGCGGACCATGTGACTGGTGATACAATTCGCGCAGTAAATGATCGTCGAGAATGGATGCATGTGATTACATGGTCATTTCTGCCGCCAAGCACCATCTGACGGAGAGGACGAGACCAAAATCTTTTACCTTTCTGTAATTATCCCACCCCCCCCCCCCCCCAAAAAATATCCTTTGGTATTCTACCATCGCCCATTCTCCTAATGTTTATTATCCATCTAAATGTACGAAGACTGATCATAGAACAAATCATCACACGACCCGATCTTTTCAGTACTTTGGTATTGGTGATCTTATTTTGCCGCTTAATACCAAGTATTCTACACATATACTGCATATGAAATTAAGTAATAAAAATATTAAGTAAAGGACCCTTACACACGCCTAAAAATTGATATATGGATCCTGATTTATACAGGCCAATCGGCAATTTACTATTCGAACACAGGACCAATGGGCGACTACGATACCGCCGCTCGTATGGTGGAGTAAGTAACGTTGTAAGTAAACGACATTTTTGCACGCCTTATGTCGTATTTGGCACATGGTGCTGGGGTCATGTGTTTATAGATCAACCGGCGCTATGTGGGTGATATGATCAGCATCATCACAAAATGTCCTGATACACATGTTAAGCTGGAGCGACCCGGAAGCCCACGTCAATTTTTTAAAGTCTTCCCTGATGCGGATTCGAACTCATGACAAACCCACTTGTATTCAAGCGTCTAGCCACTAAGCTACGGCTGCTCCCTCGATTAAGGCTGAGTGTAGTACTTATTAACTCCATGATTAAAGCACGACGACCTGCAACAGATAATAACCCGGAAGCTGCAACCGTATGTGACTCAAGCGATAGTTGACGTAATTTGTGCATCGAGAGGTAAACGTATTATATAATACGCAACTGTACAAGGATGTGGTAGGCGAATAACACAACAGGCAATGTAACATAACACCAAGAGGGAAAAAATACATAGCATTACACAACGACACGCGTGTCTTATCAGTATTTTTAAATTGTTGCAGGCAGGACAATATGAATCAATCATTTGTTTAAACAGAAAGTTAATAAATTCAAGAAAAAACTACCAGAATACACGCAATCATGACCGTGCGTAATTTGTCTTCGCCAGTGATTCTCAAACCCTTTAATGGTAGACAACGGGTAGGAAAATCTTGGTCTGCAAAACTCTTACATTTTTATTCTATTGCCCACTTTCTTGTCACTTTTTGCGATCACCTTCATAAACTTTCTTGAGTATTCTGTTTTCAGGATCTACAGTCCTGGCGTGAAATCGGGCGGGAGGGTGTAAAGAACGAACATTTCCCTCGAACACATTTTGTAACTCTTAAATGAAGAGATGACTTTTCTGTGCTTGGTACATGAGACTCTGTTATACAGCAGAACTTCTACATTCTATGTTTAGCGAGATGAAAAACTGTGTATCTCATATTTCTCAAGCATATTCTCGGAGAAGTTCAAAGTGTGAATAAGGAAATTCGAAGCAGATATACAGGATTCCAACAAAACTACTCAGCGATCTTGTCCAGCTCACTGATTCTATCAGTTCATAGATTGCTATTTCTGGGAAAAAAAATAACAGAAAGTGAATGCTATTCAAGATTATTTAGATCATAATCCCAATCTAGGTTATGAGTTTGAGAAAGAAATAGCAGACTACAAGGTTCCCGATGAGAAAGAAATTCGTGGAAGGTGCATCCAGTTTTTAATAGAGCTATTGACACAGCTGCGTTTACGTACACCCGATAACGTTCGAGTGTTGCAGTCCATGTCATGTGCTTAGTGGAAGTGAATGTCTACAGCCAATGAAGCCCTGTATATTGGATCTTGCTAAAGTGTTTGTAGAAGATGCAGCTACTCTCACCCGCATCGATTTCAGTGGAGAAAACTTCATCATATGCAGTGGACACAGACCTCTGACACACTTGGATTGTGGGCAGAAATAGCCTCATACATGGATGCCACCGGTGAAAATCCTTTCCAAGATCGTACAGATTTAGCTTTAACTGTGCTCATTTTACCTAATTCTAATTACCTAATGCGAACGTGGAGCGTATTTTCAGTCAGATGGGAGTTATAAAATCAAAATTGCGGAACAGACTGAGCATCAAGAGTTTTACAGCTGTTTTGACTATTAGATATAGAATGAAAAGATATGGCAAATGCTGTCATGATTATAAACTACCTAAGGATATTCTGCGAAAAATTGACTCACAGGAGGCATATACATGTTTCTTTCAATCATCCTCCTCATCCTCATCATCAGCAGGAGCAAACACAGCAGGAAATAGCTACAGAAACTGAAGAGGAGTTGTTTGACTGGGATTTAGGCAGATCTGGAATAAACTTCATTCTAATATTCAGTGATAACAATAAATTATAATGTGCTACTTTATAACATTTTGAATGAATACCACCATGTGCTTGTTTTAGTGATTTCCCAAAAAATAGTATTGCAATTTAGGTGCTTTTTTGGCTCGAAGAGTAGTTCTGATTGGGATTTGGCGGATCTGAATAAACTTCATTGTAATATGAAGTGATAATAATAAATTATACTGTGCTTACCTTGTTACATTTGTAATAAAAACAGTTGGTGCTTTTTTTTGTGTGCTTCCTAAAAAATTGTGGTGCTTTTTAGTGCTTTTTAGGGTCGATTTTGGTGCTTTTTCATCTAAAGGGAGATGGCAACACTGTCAGTACGACCTCTGTGACACCAGGGCTCTGGAAAACTCGAATGGCCGGCATTATACTGACAATGTTATCCGTAGTAGTCCCGTGTTGTCGGGACCCATAAGGCAAGGATATTATAGTTACGCTGTAACCTACCATTGCATATCGTAAGATGCGTTAAGGAGGGTTGGCATGGGAGCAGACTACACCATACAAAAGTTATCGGCAAAATCCAACCAACCATGAAAAAAGACTAAAGATAAAGAGGAAAAAACAATAGCAAAAGACAGGACGGCTTGTCGTGATTTGGCTGACTGTCTATGGTCCATAAGGAATTAAAAAGCAGAAGAAGAGACGAAGATGATGAGAAGAGAAACACTGGAACATGTTGTGACCATTGGAAAAACGGATAGACAGATAGACAGACTGACAGACAGAAATACAGACAAACAGACATATAGCCAGTAAGACAGACAGACATTTAGACATGACATAAACGGAACTAGAACACATATCTCATCCAATGGTGATTGTCTGAGATGGCCAACCATGAAGGACCCACGCTTAACGTCATGGAACACGATGCTGATGATGACAATACACTACAGTAGGGATACTCTGTCATTGTTGTTTATTGGTTGGTGGCAACCATGTAACCCAAGAGATTCTATCTATTTTATTGTGTGCGCTTTGCAACACTTGAACTCTATGATCTTCCGCATTCTCCCTGGAATCTTTAACTGCGCCGTACGAAATTGTAAAAACAGGATCTATTTTTGTACTCATGATCTTATCCGCGTTCTGTAATTCATGTAACAGTAACAACTATTTTAATACACTGTGTGTGTGTGTGTGTGTGTGTGTGTGTGTGTGTGTGTGTGTGTGTGTGTGTGTGTGTGCGCATAAGTTAGGAAAGGGAGAGGGTAAGTAAGTAAGTAGGTAATCAAGCAAGCAACCTAGCAAGGATGTGAGTGAGTGAGTAATTAAGTAAATGAGTGAGTAATTAAGTGGGTGAGTAAGTAAGTAAGTAAGTAAGTAAGTGAATGAGTGAGTGAGCGAGTAAGGAAGTAAGTAAGTGAGTAAGTAAGTAAGTAAGTAAGTAAGTAAGTAAGTGAATAAGTGAGTGAGTGAGTAAGTAAGTAAGTGAGTGAATGAGTGAGTGAATGAGTAAGGAAGTAAGTCAGTGAATAAGTAAGAAAGTAAGTAAGTGAATGAGTGAGTGAGTGAGTAAGGAAGTAAGTAAGTAAGTGAGTGAATGAATGAGTGAGTAAGTAAGTAAGTAAGTAAGTAAGTAAGTGAGTAAGTAAGTAAGTAAGTAAGTGAGTGAATGAATGAGTGAATGAGTGAGTAAGGAAGTATCTCAGTGAGTACGTAAGTACGTAAGTAAGTAAGTAAGTAAATAAGTAAGTGAGTGAATGAGTGAGTGAATGAGTAAGGAAGTAAGTCAGTGAATAAGTAAGAAAGTAAGTAAGTGAATGAGTGAGTGAGTGAGTAAGGAAGTAAGTAAGTAAGTGAGTGAATGAATGAGTGAGTAAGTAAGTAAGTAAGTAAGTAAGTAAGTGAGTAAGTAAGTAAGTAAGTAAGTGAGTGAATGAATGAGTGAATGAGTGAGTAAGGAAGTATCTCAGTGAGTACGTAAGTACGTAAGTAAGTAAGTAAGTAAGTAAGTAAGGAAGTGAATGAGTGAGTGAGTGAGTGAGTAAAGAAGTAAGTCAGTGAGTAAGTAAGTAAGTAAGTCAGTAAGTAAGTAAGTGAGTAAGTAAGCGAATGAGTGAGTGAGTAAGTAAGGAAGTAAGTCAGTAAGTAAGTAAGTAGGTAAGTAAGTAAGTAAGTAAGTAAGTAAGTAAGTAAGTAAGCGAATGAGTGAGTGAGTAAGGAAGTAAGTCAGTAAGTACGTAAGTAAGTAAGTAAGTAAGTAATTAAGTAAGTAATTAAGTAAGTAAGTAAGTAAGTAAGTAAGTAAATAAGTGAGTAAGTAAGTGAATGAGTGAGTGAGTGAGTGAGTAAGTAAGTAAGTAAGTAAGTAAGTAAGTAAGCGAATGAGTGAGTGAGTAAGGAAATAAGTAAGTAAGTAAGTAAGTAAGTAAGTAAGCGAATGAGTGAGTGAGTAAGTAAGTAAGTAAGTAAGTGAGTAAGTAAGTAAGTAAGTAAGTAAGTAAGTAAGTAAGTAAGTAAGTACGTAAGTAAGTAAGTAAGTAAGTAAGTAAGCGAATGAGTGAGTGAATAAGGAAATAAGTCAGTCAGTAAGTAAGTAAGTAAGTAAGTAAGTAAGCGAATGAGTGAGTGAGTAAGGAAGTAAGTCAGTCAGTAAGTAAGTAAGTAAGTAAGTAAGTAAGTAAGTAAGTAAGCGAATGAGTGAGTGAGTAAGGAAGTAAGTAAGTAAGTAATTAAGTAAGTAATTAAGTAAGTAAGTAAGTGAGTAAGTAAGTGAATGAGTGAGTGAGTGACTAAGGAAGTCAGTAAGTAAGTAAGTAAGTAAGTAAGCGAATGAGTGAGTGAGTAAGGAAGTAAGTAAGTAAGTAAGTAATTAAGTAAGTAAGTAAGTAAGTAAGTAAGTAAGTAAGTAAGTAAGTAAGTAAGTGAATGAGTGAGTGAGTAAGGAAGTAAGTCAGTGAGTAAGTAAGCAAGTAAGTAAACTAAAGGATCCTTCTACACACCTTAAGGCTCAATGGCTCAATGGACACAAGATGGTAGAGCCACATATTTATAGATCAATCATCACTCGGTGGGTGTTGTGGTCTATGTCACGCCCGCCGTCTTTACTTCCCAAGCCGTTTTTTGATATCCATTTCCAGCAGGGTCAACATGGGAGCCCAGGTCAGTGTTTAAAATCCGAATTCTTCTCGATGAGGATGGAACCCAAGACCACCTGGCCGGCAGGCGAGCATCTAGTTAATATGCCACGGCTTCTGTCGGGGAGAGGGGAATAATATACATGAAATTTATTTATTTTACTGCATTAACTCTTTCAGTTCTGTACAACAGTTACTTTAAACTAGTAACTGTAGGAAACAAAGGCTAGAGCAACAAGGCCCGACAGAAACTGTGGGCAGACAGAGCCCACAAGCTCGGGAAGACATTCTGCCCATGGGAGGAGGATTCCAGAAAAGAAACTTCAACCGTCGACGCCTGACTAGAGTTACACTCCAACGTTCATCATCTGCTAAATGAGGAAAAGACTTGCCACCCATGTCTCCTTGCATGCAGGCCTACAATATGTGATGGTCCAAGCACATCACAGACTTGTGGCAGGTTCTTGCTTTGGGACTTGTTTGGGGGGGGGGGGGGGGATGCTAGTCCCATATTTTAAGACCTATCAGTCCTGGATGAGTGATGGGATCTGTATCACGCTGTTAGTGTAGAAATATGAGAACAATGTCTGTCTCATCAGCTCATCTCATCTCATCTCATCTTGTTCCTCTTGTACCCTGGGGTGTCGAAGTGAAGCATAAATAGCGGGAGAGTGCCCGTTTATGGGCTTTATGTATCGATATTCCATGGACTCGGCTATTCCCTCTTTACGTGGCCGGCCTCTTCTTCTGTTTCCATTTGGTCTTACATCTTTGCTGGTGTGGTATACGGTTAGTTGGTATCTACTTACATGGCCAAATCTTTTAACTTGATGTCCTCTGATAAAATCTAGCGCTGCTATAATCCCCACTTTAGTCCTGAATTCTTCATTTCTGATTGTCTCTCTTCTGGCTACATTGAGTATTCTTCTCAGGAATCCCATTTCTGTTGTGATTTTTCTTTACTCTTTTTCTGTCATTGTCCAAGTTTGGCATTGGTAGCATAGAACTGACACGAAGATTGTGTTATGAAGTGCTTTCTTAGTAACTACTGATACGTATTTGTTCTTTAGTACTGGTTCCATTTGTTCAATGAGTTGGTTTGCCTACTTACATCTATTTTCGATCTCGTCTTCTGATTTGCCATTTGATAATACTATACTTACTAAGTACTTAAATCTCTTTACTTGTTTCAAATGGTGTTCTTTTAGATGAATCTTTGCTGTTTTTTCTATGGTTGTGGTCATTACCTCTGTTTTACTGGTGCTAATTTTCATGTTATGTTCCTTACACACTTCATTTAAACTATTCACGTGATTTTGTAATTCTACTTCTGATTTTGCTATTAACACTTGGTCGTCGTGCCTGCCTCTATTTCATATCTCCATTTCCAATGGTCACAACATGTTCCAGTGTTTCTCTTCTCATCATCTTCGTCTCTTCTTCTGCTTTTTAATTCCTTATGAACCATAGACAGTCAGCCAAATCACGACAAGCCGTCCTGTCTTTTGCTATTGTTTTTTCCTCTTTATCTTTAGTCTTTTTTCATGGTTGGTTGGATTTTGCCGATAACTTTTGTATGGTGTAGTCTGCCCCACGCCAACCCTCCTTAAACGCATCTTACGATGTGCATGGTAGGTTACAGCGTAACTATAATATCCTTGCCTTATGGGCCACGACAACACAGAACTACTACGGATAACATTGTCAGTATAATGCCGGCCATTCGGAGTTTTCCAAAGCCCTGGTGTCACAGAGTCGTACTGACAGTGTTGCCATCTCCCTTAGATGAAAAAGTACCAAAATCGACCCAAAAAAGCACTAAAAAGCACCACAATTTTTTAGGAAGCACCAAAAAAAAAAGCACCAACTGTTTTTATTACAAATGTAACAAGGTAGCACAGTATAATTTATTATTATCACTTCATATTACAATGAAGTTTATTCCAGATCCGCCAAATCCCAATCAGAACTACTTTCGAGCCAAAAAAGCACCAAATTGCAATACTATTTTTTGGGAAATCACTAAAACAAGCACTGGTGGTATTCATTCAAAATGTTATAAAGTAGCACATTATAATTTATTGTTATCACTGAATATTAGAATGAAGTTTGTTCCAGATCTGCTAAATCCCAGTCAAACAACTCCTCTTCAGTTTCTGTAGCTATTTCCTGCTGTGTTTGCTCCTGTGATGATGAGGATGAGGAGGATGATTGAAAGAAACATATCTATGCCTCCTGTGAGTCAATTTTTCGCAGAATATCCTTAGGTAGTTTATAATCATGACAGCATTTGCCATATCTTTTCATTCTATATCTAATAGTCAAAACAGCTGTAAAACTCTTGATGCTCAGTCTGTTCCGCAATTTTGATTTTATAACTCCCATCTGACTGAAAATACGCTCCACGTTTGCATTAGGTAATTAGAATTAGGTAAAATGAGCACAGTTAAAGCTAAATCTGTACGATCTTGGAAAGGATTTTCACCGGTGGCATCCATGTATGAGGCTATTTCTGCCCACAATCCAAGTGTGTCAGAGGTCTGTGTCCACTGCATATGATGAAGTTTTCTCCACTGAAAATCGATGCGGGTGAGAGTAGCTGCATCTTCTACAAACACTTTAGCAAGATCCAATATACAGGGCTTCATTGGCTGTAGACATTCACTTCCACTAACACATGACATGGACTGCAACACTCGAACGTTATCGGGTGTACGTAAACGCAGCTGTGTCAATAGCTCTATTAAAAACTGGATGCACCTTCCACGAATTTCTTTCTCATCGGGAACCTTGTAGTCTGCTATTTCTTTCTCAAACTCATAACCTAGATTGGGATTATGATCTAAATAATCTTGAATAGCATCACTTTCTGTTATTTTTTTTCCAGAAATAGCAATCTATGAACTGATAGAATCAATGAGCTGGACAAGATCGCTGAGTAGTTTTGTTGGATCCTGTATATCTGCTTCGAATTTCTTATTCACACTTTGAACTTCTCCGAGAATATGCTTGAGAAATATGAGATACACAGTTTTTCATCTCGCTAAACATAGAATGTAGAAGTTCTGCTGTATAACAGAGTCTCATGTACCAAGCACAGAAAAGTCATCTCTTCATTTAAGAGTTACAAAATGTGTTCGAGGGAAATGTTCGTTCTTTACACCCTCCCGCCCGATTTCACGCCAGGACTGTAGATCCTGAAAACAGAATACTCAAGAAAGTTTATGAAGGTGATCGCAAAAAGTGACAAGAAAGTGGGCAATAGAATAAAAATGTAAGAGTTTGCAGACCAAGATTTTCCTACCCGTTGTCTACCATTAAAGGGTTTGAGAATCACTGGCGAAGACAAATTACGCACGGTCATGATTGCGTGTATTCTGGTAGTTTTTTCTTGAATTTATTAACTTTCTGTTTAAACAAATGATTGATTCATATTGTCCTGCCTGCAACAATTTAAAAATACTGATAAGACACGCGTGTCGTTGTGTAATGCTATGTATTTTTTCCCTCTTGGTGTTATGTTACATTGCCTGTTGTGTTATTCGCCTACCACATCCTTGTACAGTTGCGTATTATATAATACGTTTACCTCTCGATGCACAAATTACGTCAACTATCGCTTGAGTCACATACGGTTGCAGCTTCCGGGTTATTATCTGTTGCAGGTCGTCGTGCTTTAATCATGGAGTTAATAAGTACTACACTCAGCCTTAATCGAGGGAGCAGCCGTAGCTTAGTGGCTAGACGCTTGAATACAAGTGGGTTTGTCATGAGTTCGAATCCGCATCAGGGAAGACTTTAAAAAATTGACGTGGGCTTCCGGATCATATCACCCACATAGCGCCGGTTGATCTATAAACACATGACCCCAGCACCATGTGCCAAATACGACATAAGGCGTGCAAAAATGTCGTTTACTTACAACGTTACTTACTCCACCATACGAGCGGCGGTATCGTAGTCGCCCATTGGTCCTGTGTTCGAATAGTAAATTGCCGATTGGCCTGTATAAATCAGGATCCATATATCAATTTTTAGGCGTGTGTAAGGGTCCTTTACTTAATATTTTTATTACTTAATTTCATATGCAGTATATGTGTAGAATACTTGGTATTAAGCGGCAAAATAAGATCACCAATACCAAAGTACTGAAAAGATCGGGTCGTGTGATGATTTGTTCTATGATCAGTCTTCGTACATTTAGATGGATAATAAACATTAGGAGAATGGGCGATGGTAGAATACCAAAGGATATTTTTTGGGGGGAGGGGGGGGAGGCGGATAATTACAGATAGGTAAAAGATTTTGGTCTCGTCCTCTCCGTCAGATGGTGCTTGGCGGCAGAAATGACCATGTAATCACATGCATCCATTCTGGACGATCATTTACTGCGCGAATTGTATCACCAGTCACATGGTCCGCGCCATTGCAGATACTATGCTTTTGCGTTGGCATTCTGGCAGTGGCATTATGCATAGTATACCAGTATGGGCTGTTGGCTTGTCGCGACTCCTGTCTCTTCCAATTTTCACATGGGGCAGTGAGGGGAATTTTGTGTGATATTCACTGGGAAGCATAATGCCTTGAAGCTGGAACCGCGACTGATTAACTAACGACTAACTGCCTTTTTTTTTTAAAAAAAAGCACATTTTAACAAACGATGGTCTGCCAAGACAGCAAGGTGCCAGCAGCAATAATTACACTCCACATTGAAAGCTGCGGTATCGCAATACCTAGTATGCTTGCCGGCCCATTGGTCTTGTGTTCGAATCTCCATCGAGGCAGTGATATAGGTTGTATTTTTAATGACTGTGCAATGTTTAACAATATTGCCGGTCCATGTTTTGTATTCACCCTATGTAAAGTTAATGCAATATAATAGGTAAATACAAAACTTGGACCGATAATATTTTCAAACACTGCACAGTCATTAAAATTACACCCTGTATTTTTACAATTGACTTGGGTTCGCAAGTCAACCCAGCCTAAAATGGATGCCAGAAAATGTTCAGAGAAGTATAGGTGGTTGGCATGATGTTGACCACAGCATCTCATCGAGCGCCGACTGGTCTATACACACACGGGGCTACCACCATATACCCAATACGCCTCAAGGTCTGGAAAATGGTCCTTTGTCTTTATCTTACACTTCCCCGCTCCCACCTGACCCCAGAAGTAGAGCTGTAGATTTCGAAAACGGGATAGCTGAGAAAAGTGAATGGAGGTGTCCTCAAAAAGTGACAAGAGCTATATAATAGAAATTGAATAACTTGCAGATCCAAATAGAACAGATCCGGTTGAGATGCGTTGGTTATTCCTGTAGAATTGACGAAGCCTGGGCGCATGACTTGCGTTAAAAAGGTTAAAGTTGCATATAATTTACAAGACGGAGCAATCAACCCCAGCATTTTTAACTGATTTTCTAGGCAATTTTACGTTATGTAGTTTGCATTTGCTTTCTGAGCGGCCGATGATTGTGAAATTCGATGCAAAGCGATCTGCTCCCAAATGGACTGTGACTAATTTCGAACCAGCTGTGTAGGATTATGAAACTGTATTCACTGCCCTAAAGCCATAGACGGCGACAAGTAACAAGGTTTAAACAAACATTCCCGTAGATGGTGACTTCTGTGGATATACGTTACGCTTGGGGTTGCGATATAAGCATCAAGGCCTGCAAGGTCAAGCCATAGCTGGAGTAGCAACATCCAGCAACTGCTCAAGACACGAAGAATAGACCTGAATACAAATGTAGTATGGAAAGCCGACAATAGGACTGCCTGAGAAACTCTCTACATGACCTGAATATCCCAGATCCGCTAAACTTCCAAGTTAGCACAATGAACGTAAATAGATATGGCATCTGCCAACTTCATTCGATCAAAAGCTGTACATGAACATCATGAATCTGAAACTACTCGTATCTGCTTAATTTATTAAAGACATGAATGTGAAAGTATGAGTGTGAATAAGGAGGAAGGAGAGGGCGGCTGCAAAGGAGGAGGAGGAGCGTGAAGAGTGAAGAAGAACCACAAGAAGAATAAGAACAAAAAGAACAAGAAGAATAAGAGCATCAACAAGAGCAAGAAAATAAGAACAAAAAGAACAATAATAAGAAGAATAGGCCGTGATGCATTGGAAAGTCAGAAGGGAAGTAAGGCTGGGGAAGACCTAGCGAGAAGATGTATATAGCTTTACATCTTGTATGGATATAGGTTGATGTTGGAAATGACTGGCAAACAACAATACGGGTGGCTATGGACACACATGTGGACCAGAGTCATATGCCATGGATGACGATATTGGAACCGCAACAAGAGTGTGTCATTTACAATCGAAAATTGTTCAAATCATTTACATTATTGTATATGCATTTGTTTATGGGGTATATTTTGAAATCATATCAGTTTTTCCAATTGAGCAAGGAAGGCGTGATTACTGTCTGTAAATGAAAGCGTGTTGAATGAAAGAACAAACGTCAACGACTACATGCCGTTACGATTGCTGGAAACGGGAGTCTAATTGTGTACATGCAGAAAGGATCGTCGTAGAAGACATTGTGGAGGATTATGTAGCTAACTGGCCACTGAACTATAAGTATCTACATTCTTCGACATCTTCCAAGGGAGACATATGGACGTGTTCCGAGTGTTTTGACATAGGTATTGGCTGATTATTTGCGACATTTCTGAAAAGTGTATTGTCTTAGCAGGTTTAAACAATTGTAATAAGAGTTATATTTTAAACGTGTGAAAGATGTCCTTAGATGGTAATAAAAACGATCCCCATTGTTTAATCCTAAATGAATTCATTTGCAATGATAGATTGATGGATTCGTTATCCTTACAACTTAAGTAGTGTTGATTAATGCTGCTAAATTATAAATTGTAGAATTTAGTGAGTGCACGTATTACTCGTAAATACATGTACTGATAATCACCGCTACGTGACAACATATGTATGAGTTGTGAAACAGCGTATACACAATGTTTATATCCGTGTCCTGTTTGTTTAATTCTACGATTTCACGTCACGGTGGAAATCGTCAAGTATTCCATGCAGAACCAGAAGTTCATAGTAGAATTAACATCGGTGGCAATAACTATCTATTTCCTTGGAGAATCCGGTAGAAGTACTTGATGACATCAATATTGTTGATACGTGCCTTATTATTTGATGGCATATCTAGGATGTGCTAGCTTAAGAAACTGCGTCTATATTTTTACAGTATTTTCACAGAGAGAACTTGTCACACACATCAGGAGACAATCAATCCACATTCTTTGACATGAGAAGGGGAACGCTGGAATATATTGTGACAACAGGAAAGTTAGAGGGAAAGAGGGGCAGAAAGATATGGGCGCTGCCGGATTAACTATTCGAGGCCGAATAAGAAATGATGTTATCATACAGACAGTGGGATCAACACCTTGTGCCAGATATATTGAAAGATCAAATGGTTTGGCCATCTCGTTAGAATGCAACACCATCAACTGCCAACACTTGCCTGAGATTAAAGAACATGTGCCAGACAGCGAGAGAAAGCCCGAGAAGAAAATAAATTGACAACATAAAAAACATTGTACAATCACACGGAATGACACTATCCAGTGCCACCCGTCTGGCACTGAAGCGCCAATTAATCCACCGCCCCGCCCCTCACTTTGTTTTTATTTTTTTCCCCACGATGCTCGACGGCAAAAGTGGAAGATGATGACGAGTAAGAAAATCGAATTATAATTTTTTTTTTTTTTTTTTTTGCACATCATTTACTTTTAATGACGAATGAACATGGACACACGTAACATATAAATCCAGGAACAGTATTTCCAGAATATCTTCATCACAATCTAAAACTCAAATAACACTGCCTCTCGAGGCCTTTTTTTAATCTAATCCACCACAACAATTAATCAGCCACTCTCTTGGTCCGAACTCACATGTAACTTTCAATGAAGCTACTTCTACAGTGTCAGTCTGTAGCGTACATATGCGTCCATCTGATTTCTCGCCGTTGTCCCAGAAGACTAGACATCGCACCCCACTACCCCAGGATCTGGGTGGGGGTTGTATACCAAAGTTTTCTTAATTTGTGAAAACAGTCCACACCGAAAATCGAATCACATGTACATGAGCCAAAAGCGGGTGTCTTTTTATCTAACCCACGCCGCCGTCTTATGATCCTCACAGCTTTTCTTTACATGCAATTAACTGTAAACATTTTTATATTGCCAAGTTTTAGCAGTTGCATTGTGTTTATTTACTACTTCTTTATTTAACCTTTCGAACTTGTTCCTTGTTGTACTTTTTCTGTCCGACAATATGGAATTTCAGCTGTAATTTAATTAAAAATACTGTTAAGACACACGTTTTGTTGTGTAATGCTATGTATTATTTTCCTGTTGGTGTTATGAAAAGAATCCGGTAGAAGAATTAGATTACATCAGTATTGTAGACACGTATCTTATTATTTAATGGCATATATAATGTGCTAACTTTATAAACTGCATCTCTATTATTATAGTATTTTCACTGAGAGAACTTGTAACTCGCATTAGGAGACAATCAATCCACATTCTTTGACACGAGAAGGAGAAGGCTAGAATATGTCATGACAACAGAAAAGTTAGAGGGGAAGAGAAGCAGGGCATGAGCAAGAGGTAAGATAATATACAGTTCGACATTATATGGAGGGACATTTCTATCATAAATGATTGGCAGTACACTAGATAGAAGGCTGTAGACAAACATGATGACCAACACCACAAACAATGATAAGAAGACGCTGAGCTATTCAGTTAAACAGTTAAATTACGTTTGTTAGTAAGAAAGAAAAAAAGAAAAAAGAAAAAAAAACATATATATATATTATTAGCATGAGATGATACACGGTGATGTACACGGTGATGTACAAGAGATGAATAAATCCATCCCCTACGCGAAAAAGTTAACGAACACAAAACAACACCACCGCCATCTTGAAACCGGAAAAATCTATATAAATATATTAGAAAAAAAAATATTATATATATATATATATATATATATATATATATATATATATATATATATATATATATATATATATATATATATATATATATATATATATATATATATATATATATATATATATATATATATAGTTTTTTTTTTTTTTCTAATATATTTATATAGATTTTTCCGGTTTCAAGATGGCGGTCGTGTTGTTTTGTGTTCGTTAACTTTTTCGCGTAGGGGATGGATTTATTCATCTCTTGCGTGTAATTGGTGTGCCAGGATGTAAAACCAGGAGTTTCTACTCAAGATCTGCGCGGGTGCTACGGAGTTCGTGCATCGAGCGAAGCCATCCTTGAGTGAATTTTCAGCAGCGTGTGTGGTTCAACAGCAGTCTGTGTTTACGTTTTTTCAACATGGCGGAAGAACGTGTTTTTTCCGAGCGGTCAGCAGTCAACATACCGAAGCGGCGTGGTAGCCGCGCAGGGACAAAGAAGCAAGGTAAGCGCGGTGGTTTGAGGCGTTTTAGACTCAATTGTCACCGTCTAGGACTCAGGAACATCCGTATTCTATATTGGAACTGTGCCAGTGTAAAACAACGGGGCTCTATTTTATTACAGGAACGACATTGTAGCACTCCAGGAGACGAGACTGGGCGATCAGCTACTCCGAATTGCCGGCTTCAAATGTTTCTACAACAGACGACATCTGGGAACGGCGATTCTCGTTCGCGACAGCATGGTGGCGTCAGAGCTAGACATGTCCAGTTGGGACAGTGACGATATACAAATACAAGCGTTGAGAGTTCATTCCAGTATACCATTCGTGTTGGTTAATGTTTATGCCCGCAATGCGAGTATGGACGCCCAGAAGTGGCAGTGCTTAAGTGGCATATTAGGCCACGAGAGAAATGTTATTTTCTGTGGTGACTTCAACGCTAAAGGCAGAGCATGGGGAAACACTTCCTCCAATACACAAGGGGAGGAGCTCGAGACTGCACTGGAAACCATCGACCTGGTTTGCATTAACAGTGGCTGTGTCACCAGGACAGCAAGCCGTCCAGGCGATGAGGACAGTGCTATTGATCTGGCGCTAGTTTCACCTTCACTCACTACAGTGTGTAGATGGGGTGTCCTAGGACACCATGGCAGCGACCACCACCCGTGCAGCATATTGGTGGAGAAAGGCAGAACCAGGCAGCACAAGCTAAAGGTAAAGACGTTCCAGTATGACAGTACAGGGCAAGATGTGGTGAGTAAAATAAGACGTGACAAGCGCAGAACGTTTCAGGGCAGGAAAAAAAGCTGGGAGCAGCCACCGTGGTGGAGTTTCGAGGTGGAGAAGGCTTGGGTGGATAAGCGTAGTGCTGTAAGGAGATGGCAAAATGCCAAGAAGAACAGAGCTGGTTATCCTAGTCCCTGCTTGCACTTAGAAAGAGAGACGCACACAAAAGTAAGCTATTTCAAAAAACTGGTCAAGGTGGTTAAAAGCGAAAAATGGGCAGAGGTGTGTCAAAGAGTAAGCACAGACAAGTCACTGAAATTGTTCTGGCGACTACATAAAAGCGTGTAGTCAAGAATAAGAGCATTTCAGACTTCCAAGGTACTGACCTCACCTGGCAGAGGACTGACGAGGACAAGGGCAAAGCCCTCTTTGAACGCTATCTTGAGCAGGGCAACCAGACAGACATGGGAGGTCGAAATCTGGCCAAGGAGGTCACCTCAGACAGATGCAAGGCCCAGAACACTTCGGAGGAAGACACAGTGACAGTGAAAGAAATCAAGGCTGTGCTTCGACGATCAAAAAACAGTGCTCCAGGTCCTGATGGCATAAGATACGACGACATAAATAGGTGTACCGACAATGAGCTAGAGAAACTAGCAGACATGTACAACAACAGTATAGGGAGTGCTGGCATCAAAGAGGAATGGTTACACAGCTATCTGATTCCCTTGCCGAAGCCTGACAAAGACCACAAAAAAATTCAGGGATATCGAATTATAACCATGCAGAATACAATAGGCAAGCTGCTGGAGAAGGTAATTGCCAGGAAAATATCAAGCCAGCTAGAGAGGCAAGGTGTTTTCCCACCTACCCTGGGTGGGTACCGCCCAAAAAGAGAAACCTGGACCAATGCAGCAGTCTTTGCCCATGATGTCTATGAAGGTTTCCACTCAGGCACTGAAACCGTTGCTGCAGCGATTGATCTTGAGGACGCATACAACAGAGTACCACTGGATTTTTTAATGTTTCAGCTTCTTGAACTAAACGTAAGTCCATTCCTCCTTAGTTGGATCGCTGCAGCCCTCTACCAACGGAAAGTAGTTTTTAGATGTGGCAGTTGGACTTCGGAACCAACAACAATATATCCTGGCCTACCACAGGGATCACCATTATCTCCGGTACTGTTCAACGCCTACACAGTGAGAATCACCAGTGAGCAGATCACTGGACCTGGCAGGACATTGTCGTATGCCGATGATGTTTTAGTGTATCGTCATGGTAAGGATAGAGAGGAGGTTGCTGTGGAACTACAAACCGAACTCAATCGCATAAGTACTTGGTGTGATGAAGCTGGGGCAATGGTCAACCCAACAAAGGCAACAGTGACTTGGTTCTCGTTGAATAATCATATTGTCAACAATCCAACACCAACTGTAATGCTGTGTTCAGAGACGGTGGAAAGAACGCAGGCAATGAATTACCTGGGGATACGGTTTGATCGAAGCCTTGCTTATAATGTGCACATAGACCAGGTGATAACAAAGGCCAAGCGGGGTTTGGCAGCGATGCGGGTGATGGCGGCAGCAAACTGTGAGCAGCGCCATCTATGTCTTCTGTACGAGGGGCTGGTCATGTCTGTTTTGGAGTATGCAATGGCAATCCTGACTCTCAGCCATAAGCAGATAGAAAGGATGGAAAGGATACAGAATGAAGCTATGCGCATTATTCTTGGATGTACAAGAGATACAGCATGCAGGGCGATGCGCTACCTTCTTGATTTTCCAACCATTGAAGACAGAATACAAGTTTGCAGGGCACGCGCCTACCTCAGAATTAACGCAAACACACAACATCCACTGCATAGTGAAATTAGGAAGGTGAAGGGCAGCAGGTTAAAAAGAGGACGGTCGTGGATGGGTGTGTTCACTTGAGGACTTAGAACCTGGCGAGGAGTGGGTGCAAGTGCCAACAGACTTCTGCACATCCTTTTCAGTTTGCATCCAACTAGATAGAAAATGCAGACAAGAAAATCCGGCTGCTGTTGAGGCTGAAGTACAAGCGTTGATTTTCGAGAATTCGCTAGACGGTGACGCGGTCATCTACACAGATGGGACTGTCGTCCGACATGTGAGAAGCTCATGGGCCTTTACAGCTCGGGCCGGAGGGAGAATTGTAAAGGAGGACACTGGTGCTTTCACTGAAACCACAAGTAGCCTGACCATGGAAGTCATGGCAGTAAGTAAAGCAATAACATGGCTCGAGACACAGACATTCACTAGGGCTTGTTTCCTTAGCGACTCAATTAACATGATCAAGAGGATAGAGGAGGGGTCGATCCGAAGAGAATGGTTGCTGCCTCTGAAGCGGTCTCGGCTGGCAAAGATTAGTTTCATCTTCGTGCCAGGTCATGCGGGAGTACAAGGAAATGAGCGGGCTGACAAGCTCGCAGGTGAGGCTACTGTGGAGGGCGGACGCGCCATGGACCAGGCTGACATTCTGAATGCTCTACGAGAAGTGAGACTTTTGCGAGAACCAAGTGATGACTGTGAATCTACAACAATGGCCAGACTGCGGGAGCAGCAAATTAAAAGAGGGGTGGCCAAACAAGAACACTACGCAGGAAGCCAAAGAAGATTGATAAACCAACACAGAACTGGCGTCGTTAGCCGCTACACGCTGCGGGATTTGCTGAGGAGGGGATCCGAGCACTTATGGACTGAATGGTTCGATGTGCAACGAGGATGATCTGTCGACTAACTAACTAACTAACTATATATATATATATATATATATATATATATATATATATATATATATATATATATATATATATATATATATATATATATATATATATATAGTACCTGTTTTGCTGTATGGCTGTAAATCTTGGGATGTAAATGAAAAAATTAGGAAGAGATTGGAAGCAACAGAGATGTGGTTCCTGAGACGAATGTTGCGAATTCCTTGGACTGTCAAAGAAACTAACAACGAATGCCTTTTTTGGGGGGTTATATGAGGAGAAGAGAGGCATTGGAGAACATCGTGACAACTGGAAAGATCGAGAGGAAGTGAGGCAAAGGCAGATCAAGAGTAATGATGCTGGATGGATTGCGATGGTGGCATGGGGGAATATCAACAGCGGAGTTGATCCAGAAAATCCAAAGACCGAGATCTGTGGAGAGTCATGAGCGCCTACGCAGCCGGCATGGCACTTGATGATGATGAGTAAGAAAATGGAATTTGAAGTTTTGAAAATGTAACTTTGGCTAAAGAAACTTCTGCGGTATCAGTGTTCTATGCATCTTGTACATGTTGGAAAGTGGGTAAAATCTGCTTGTATTCGGGAGGTTCCATCTTAATTTTTGCGATATCAGCAGTCTGTCAAATTGTGACGGGTGTGCCGGGAAGATTTCATATTATCAATAAAACACATTGGACTGATGTGTTTTTTTTAAACAATAGTAGGTTCAAGTGTATATCATATTAAAAGACTTCCTTCTTCGTGGATTTAATTTTGCATTCTAAAAATGGAAAATGGGACCTAGAGGACAGAGTTTGAGAATCACTGATTTACACTAACCGCATTACTGCGCAGTATAAGTTTCTTCCTGGTCACCGCCAGAAACGTTATCCAGCACTATTATTGTATTGCCGGTAATATGGTGAAGGTGTGTTTCACAATAATTCACTCCATGAATTATACATAAAAGTAACCTCGTTTAACACGCCCCTTGATTTCTTATACATCAACAGGGTTATCGTTATTAAGTCCCAACTCTGCAGTGCTAGTTTGCGGTAATAGATCTTTGACAGTTTCTACTTTGAGCCCTGGTTGGACGTTCCGTCAGGCTGTTTCCTAACCATATCTCGATATTCTATATATGTATACTTTTCACATGCTCTAGCTCTTTGCCGACAATTCTTTCATTCATTATATTGTTCTGTAGATTGTTGTGTCTTTCATTATGATCAAATCATCATATCTTTGCAATGTTTGTGTCTTTCAGCGGCGCCCTTTTAATACTGGAACTCTTTGTTTACGTAAAGTATCACTTTCATTCCACACGGTTATCTCCATAAGTGCTTCAGTTTCTTCTTATAGATCACACAAGGAGCTACCCATCACAGTGCACGAATACCGTAGCTACTACTACATTACAAAAGTCGATTCTAAATGTCCACTGCATATCCTACTACATTACAAATTCGACGCTGAATGTCCACCGCATATTTTACTCCATCCATCATGTGCCATGCCGGTAAGCATGGGCTGTCATGATTCGTCATTTCACTCGATCACCAGAGACGTGGATCAGTTCAGTGTTCTTGTCTTTACTTCTCTGTCTTCCCCTTGTTCTCTTCCCCTCGATCTTGCCAGTTGTCACCAAAAATTGTTGACTGTCTGCGTCTAATTTCTTTAATCAATTTACGATTTTCATTTGTTTTTTGTAGTACTTGGTCGTTGGTTTTTCTGTCTATCCATGGTACTCTTTGCATTCTCCTCAGAAACCATACTTCCACAGCCATAAGATGTTTTTCAGCCTGACTGGTCATTGTCCAAGCTTCACATCCATACAAAAGTATAGGCTCCGTGTAGCATCTCAACACTCTTTTTCTCGTTTCAGCTGACATCGTTTTATTGGTCAGTATGTTTTTCATCTTGCTAAAGGCTACTTTCGCAATGGCGTTCTAATCTCTTCAAAGCATCTCCCATCAGATGTTATTACTGTTCCGAGATAATTGTATCGATTTACTTGTTGAAGAATATTCCCATTTACTTGTATATTACACTGTGATATTTCATTCTTCCTAGTGACGACCATAATCCGTGTCTTCTTACAATTTAATTCTAACCCTAGTTGTTTACTGTGTGCAACAACCGCATCTACTAATTGTTGCAGATCCTACTTATTGTCTGCAATTAATACTGTATCAACTGCATATCTAATGTTATTGATGTTTCGTCCCCCTATGATGATTCCATTTAGATCTTCTACATTTTTGAAAATATTTTACTGTATAGGGAAAAAAGATCTGGAGAATTACACATCCCTGTCTCACACTTCTCTTAATTGGATGATATTGACCCACTTCATTATCAATCCTTATGACAGCTTATTGTTTCCAATATGTGTTATCTTCTACAACAATATCTCCTAGTTTATTATCCTACTACATTTTTTTCCGCGTTTCCTTAATGTTTCAGGATATTGCGGTCAACACCAGCATCTTTCAGCTGTATGTTGATTCCTAGGCTAGATTACGCTCATCAGCACGCCACGACTTTCTGATCGACCGGCTCCATACTCTCATAAGTCACTGGCGCGGATCGAACCACTTCTAATTCTCGTGCGCTCACGTCAACCACGAGAGTATTCGGGGTTAACGGAGAAAGCTGCTAACCCCTCGGCCAGGGAGCCGGCCTACAACATTATATCCTAGTTATATCCTACTACATTACAAACATCGATACTGAATGTCCACTGCATTTCCTAATAAATTACGAAGATCGATACTGAATACCCACTGCATTTCCTACTACATTACAAACATCGATTCTGAATGTCCACTGAAATTCCTACTACATTACACAAATCGATGCTAAATGTCCACTGCATATCCTACCAAATAACAAAATGCAATGCTGAATGCCCTCCATATCCTACTAAATTTTTTTTTTTTAAATCGATGCTGAATGTCCACTGCATATCCTACTAACTACTACATTACACAAATCGATGCTGAATGTCCACTGCATACCCTACTTCTTCTTCAGCGTTCCGAGCCATTGAAGTTCTTTGCTGCAGATACAATCCGTCTCCATTCGTCTCTCTGGTTGACCTTCTCTTGCCAGTCGCTGATTCCAAGTGCTTGTAGGTCTGTATGTATATTATCTCTCCACCGTCTTCTTGGTCTACCTCGGGGTCTACGGTCATTTATTTTCTGAGTGTAAGCGAGTTTTGTTTCCCTATTATCTTCTATTCTTTCTATATGCCCCAGCCATTGCAGTCTATTAGCCTTCATGATACCAGTGATTATGGACAGAACGTGCGTATGTATGTGTGTGTGCTCGTGTATGTATGTGTATATGATTGTGTGTGTGTAAGTGTGCATGCATGCAGTGTATGCGAGGGAGTGTGCATTCGTGTGTTATGTGAGTACGTGTGCGTAAGTATGTGTATGCGGGTGTGGATGTGTCTAGGTGTGTGTATGTGCGTGGGAATATGTGTGTATTTGCGTGTGTATGTTGTGTGTGTGGGTGTGTGTGTGTGTGTGTGTGTGGGTACGTGAGAGAGAGAGAGAGAGAGAGAGAGAGAGAGAGAGAGAGAGAGAGAGAGAGAGAGAGAGAGAGAGAGAGAGAGAGAGAGAGAGAGAGTTGAGCGGGGACTTAAACAGATCATAAATGTCTTTGATGCTTCTTCTTGTTCCAAATCTCAAAAGTCCTTTAACGTTCCAAGGTCGTTCTCCAAATAAGTCACTCCTAATTCGAGGCTCATGTTTCTGTTTCGTAACAAAATAGTTTTTACAAAGGTGGGGATGTTAACCCCACTCTTCAACCCCCAACCTGGAGGATCAGGGTATTTCTCTTTGTCTGTTCTCTACCTTGTCCGGCTTGGGAGGCATAGCTCTCAGGGTCATTGAGAAACTCAAACTCCCCCACCACGCCAAGGTGGAAGCACCACCGGGGGGGGGGGGGAGATACCCTACTATATTACAAAAATCGATGTTGAATGTCCGCGGCATATCCTACTACATTACAAAAATCGATGCTGTGTGCAAGGTCACCGCAAGAAGAAGCGTTGCTCTAACTACACGCCCTGCACGCTGTCAACTGCAAGAGTATCGCAATAATTTCCCACGACGATGGTAAACAAATTAGCACCCAAGATTTGCATCCATCGCTCGGAGAGCTCACGATCCTGTAAGGAATGGGTGCGCTGCTTGTCTAGCAGAATTAAAACTAGGCAATGATTAATAATCAGTTCTTTAAGACGTACAAGAGTTAATTACTCCAGAGTGTAGTGTTCATTAATAAACAATAATAATACCAACAACAACAATAGCAAGGGTTTACTTATCAGATTCCTTTCTTTTAACAATGCTACTTTTCAAAAGCAACTTAATTAATCGATTTTTTTTTAACAAATTAATTAGCATAAATGATATGTTATCTAAATAGGTCGAACTTTACGGATCTTCCGTAATTATTCACATCCTGATTACAGGTGACCGTAAAGGTCACTTTTCTAGGCCTTGAGACGTATTAGATATTTGGTGCTGGCCTCATACTCCTCTAGGCCAGTGCTTCCAAAACTTTTAACTTTAGCGGACCGACATAAAATTTTCTTTTTGCACCAGGGACCGGTGCCGTTTAAAATAAAATAAATTGTTCTCCTTGTAATCTGGAATTTTATAAGATCTCAATATATATTTCAATATAAATATAAGATTTAACGTAATTGTGGGTGTTGTCCCGGTGCGCTAAACACTGCTCCATAATATTATTGGACGGCGGTGATTTATTTAATGGTGGTCCCATTGTCAAGAGTAAAAATTTTATTGTAGAGATTTACAAATCAAACAAATTTTCAGATGTCAAAACTACGTTTATGTCTTCTTGTAAAGGTGTATATACTCGTATACACCGACAGTAATGAACACCAATATAAAATAAAAATAAAATATCTTGGAAAACGATACCAAATCAGATTTTAAACAAGCTGACTAAATTACAGTATGTTGTCATAAAAATGATTTAATGAGCAGCTGCTAACAATAACTATTTAATGCGATGGGTGGGCCTGCTTATTATTTATAAGCTGATCAAATCGTAACTCGATTGTAGACAGCACTACCCGCAAAGGAGAACAAATTTGTATACTGTTTCTGTGTTTTGTCTTTATAATGCTCAGTGTGACACACACACACACACACACACACACACACACACACACACACACACACACACACACACACACACACACACACACACACACACACACACACACACACACACACACACACACACACACACACACACACACACACACACACACACACACACACACACACACACACACACACACACACACACACACACACACACACACACACACACACACACACACACACACACACACACACACACACACACACACACACACACACACACACACACACACACACACACACACACACACACACACACACACACACACACACACACACACACACACACACACACACACACACACACACACACACACACACACACACACACACACACACACACACACACACACACACACACACACACACACACACACACACACACACACACACACACGACACACACACACACACACACACACACACACACACACACACACACACACACACACACACACACACACACACACACACACACACACACACACACACACACACACACACACACACACACACACACACACACACACACACACACACACACACACACACACACACACACACACACACACACACACACACACACACACACACACACACACACACACACACACACACACACACACACACACACACACACACACACACACACACACACACACACACACACACACACACACACACACACACACACACACACACACACACACACACACACACACACACACACACACACACACACACACACACACACACACACACACACACACACACACACACACACACACACACACACACACACACACACACACACACACACACACACACACACACACACACACACACACACACACACACACACACACACACACACACACACACACACACACACACACACACACACACACACACACACACACACACACACACACACACACACACACACACACACACACACACACACACACACACACACACACACACACACACACACACACACACACACACACACACACACACACACACACACACACACACACACACACACACACACACACACACACACACACACACACACACACACACACACACACACACACACACACACACACACACACACACACACACACACACACACACACACACACACACACACACACACACACACACACACACACACACACACACACACACACACACACACACACACACACACACACACACACACACACACACACACACACACACACACACACACACACACACACACACACACACACACACACACACACACACACACACACACACACACACACACACACACACACACACACACACACACACACACACACACACACACACACACACACACACACACACACACACACACACACACACACACACACACACACACACACACACACACACACACACACACACACACACACACACACACACACACACACACACACACACACACACACACACACACACACACACACACACACACACACACACACACACACACACACACACACACACACACACACACACACACACACACACACACACACACACACACACACACACACACACACACACACACACACACACACACACACACACACACACACACACACACACACACACACACACACACACACACACACACACACACACACACACACACACACACACACACACACACACACACACACACACACACACACACACACACACACACACACACACACACACACACACACACACACACACACACACACACACACACACACACACACACACACCACACACACACACACACACACACACACACACACACACACACACACACACACACACACACACACACACACACACACACACACACACACACACACACACACACACACACACACACACACACACACACACACACACACACACACACACACACACACACACACACACACACACACACACACACACACACACACACACACACACACACACACACACACACACACACACACACACACACACACACACACACACACACACACACACACACACACACACACACACACACACACACACACACACACACACACACACACACACACACACACACACACACACACACACACACACACACACACACACACACACACACACACACACACACACACACACACACACACACACACACACACACACACACACACACACACACACACACACACACACACACACACACACACGACACACACACACACACACACACACACACACACACACACACACACACACACACACACACACACACACACACACACACACACACACACACACACACACACACACACA
>JACEFZ010022426.1:150000-265684 GCA_014155875.1 Cepaea nemoralis
GGAATTGAGGTTCTGAGTCATTTTGAAATCTAAATATGGACAAACTTTCTAAATGACATTTACATTAGTGGGTATATTTCTAGGGACCTATTAAAATATATCTGTATAGCCCTGCCAAAGAAACCAGGCGCGTTAGAATGCGAAGAGCATCGCAAAATAAGTCTTATGAGTCACATGACAATGCTGTTACTCAGAATAATTATGAAAAGAATAAGAAACAAGATTAAACCAGAAATTAGTGATGAACAGTGTGGATTTGCCGAGGAACAAGGCTATGATCTGCGAATAATAAAGAATATATATTGGCAGCAAACAGCAGCCATAAGAATCAACAACCTTGCAGGAACATTTAGAAGGGCGCCAGACAATGATATGTATTGTCTCCTTATTTGTTCTGATTATAAAGTGTATATTTAATGAGATCTACGGAAAATATACCAGGGATCTTTGTCGGTGGACATAATATAACTAGTATACGCTATGCTGATGACACCGTCTTGATAGCATCAAGCCAGTATGATCTACAGGGCATGATAGATGCGGTGGTTGTAGAAAGTAACAACAATGGGCCTTAGATTGAATAACAGAAAAACAGAAATCATTGTGATATCAAAGAAACACATTTTGCTTTAATGTACAATTAAAATACAGGACGTTATTTTGGGGCAAAAGCAGAAATTCAGATTTCTAGGTACATGGATAACATCAGATGGAAGATGCGTCACTGAGATAAAAATCAGAATAGGACAAGTAAAATCTGCATTCTATCAAATGAAGAACTTTTTGTGCAATAAGTCACTGACCTTGAAAGTCAGAAAAAGAGGTTTTGTATATTACACAGAACCAGTTTTAACCAGACTTCATGTATCGAGATTTCTATGGACTATATTATTCCCTCTGTCCATCGTTTACATGGTCGGCCTCTTCTTCTGGTTCCATTTGATATGAACATCATTGCCTGTTGTAGTATACTGTCAATAGCGGTTTAGTTACGCGACAGTAGAATTCCATTTGCTGTTTTCTAATTAAAGTTAGCACTGCTAATACACCCACATTAGTCCTGATTTAATCAATACTGATTTTCTCTCTTCTTGATACATTGCTTATTCTTCACAGCAATCTCATTTCCGGGGTTGTATGTGTTTATACAGTAATTTGTCCAAATCAGGCAGTTACACATTGCTAATCTAGACTATACAGTGACATCAGACGGGGGATGTGATAAGAGGGTATAGAAGAGAATCGCCATAAGCAAAAACAGTTTCCCTCAAATGGTTGACATTGGAAACAGGAATATCAAGACAAAAAGAAAATTGCGTGTGACTGTTCTTCTGTATTGTTACTCAATAAGTAATGACAATGTGGGAAAGCTGGAAACTTCGGCTATACGATTTGTTAACATAATTTAAAAACAGTTTATTCACTTAGGGAATGTAAACACAGAAGCCACAAACAATATGTTGCATGAATTATTGCCTGGTATGTTTCGATGCACCTGGTTAGGTACATACAATATCCGTGACTATGTGTTATAATTGTTTCATTTGAAGTAGTATTCATGTATTCACTTCATATGATATATAACTCTACAGTATGCACCTGGCGAGATGCAGCGAAATATGCCAGGCAATAAATCGTACAACATATTGTTTGTGGTAATAGTGTTTAAATTTGGGAAAGAATGTTGAGAATAGCGTGGGCAGAAAGAAAACAAATGCTTGGATACTGACAAACGTAGGCGTTACAAGATCAATCATCACAACAATACGGAGAAGACAAATAACATATATCAACCCTAAAGATGCAATAGAGAAATTAGTAACATGTGGGGAAATTATGGACAAGAAAGTTAGGGGAAGACAAACACATTTACGTGAAGTGATTAAACAGCTGGGCTGTAATTATGATAATAATAATAATAATAACAATAATAATAATAATAATAATAATAATAATAATACACGAAAAAGGTCCTCTCACATGTCCTGTCATTATAGTAATAATATATATATATATATATATATATATATATATATATATATATATATATATATATATATATATATATATATATATATATATATAAAACAGACAATACCAAGGTCGTTAGTATAAGAGGACCGACATGGTGGTATAGTCATGATTGCCGATGTGTGCTCCAGACCCAACATCTTTAGAGGAAAAAAAATTTACCAAAACATGTCTGGAGTTTGTTATTTTCTCATACAAAGCGAAGTACTTGACGGCTTCACTAACATTCCTTCTTTCTCATTAACATGAACGTACCAAGTCGCTTCGGTAATTTCTCTGCTGTGAAACTGAATTCTACGACTACAGACTACAACAAAACATAATAATAACAAGGAGAATAATAATGCTTTAGACTTTCAAGGAAGATAATTCTAATAACGTGGATAATCGCGTCAAGATTCTCATTATGTTCTGTCATAAACAGGATCTGCAACTGGCAAGAGAGTGTTTCCTACTGGAAATTATACTTCTGGAATGTGAGTTCTAGGAGAGATAAATCCGTTTTAAGTACTGACCTGATTTAGGAAGGAATACAGACTGGGCCCCGAGGGCCACGGGGCAGGATTGCTGCAGCTGGCGTTGATTGGTCTTAAGATGGCTGACTTGTCGTAACGTTCTAAGGCATAAGCCAGGAGATAGACGGAGTCGTACATCAGGGCCACTTCGTGCTGCAAAATAAATGCTATATTATTATGAAAGGCAGTTACAAGAAATGATAGATATAATTGCAACACAAAGTAGAAACAAAGGACTTAGTCTGAATAGCAGGACAGCAGAAGTCATGATAATCACATAGGAAACAAATGACTTCTCAAATGCAGCATCGAGGTGGATGGAACCAGTCTTCATGAATCACGCATTTATGTATCTGGATACATTAATAACAGCAAGTGAAAGGTGTTTTAATGAAGTTAAATGTATAATAGCCCAAACAAAAGCAGTACTTCACAGATGAAGAGTATTCTCTGCAATTTGTCTTTGTCAATCGACGTAAAGAAAAGAGTTCTTAAGAACTATATTAAGCCAGTCCTGATGTAAGGAAACACATCATGGACTCTTAGCAGACAAGTGAGGAATTACATGGATACTGCGGAGAAGAATGTGTAGAAGGAATGATGAAAAATAGCGTCGTGGATGAATAAAAAGTGTAATAAAGATATCTTACACGAAGTTAACTTACAAAGAGAACTGGTTACTCGCATCAGAAGACAGTCCACATTCTTTAGGTACGTTATGAGAAGGGGGCAGCTGGAGTATGTCGTCTCAGCGGGAAGATTGGAGAGCAAGGGGAAGACCAAGAGAGAAGATACTGTACAGTCTGACATCATGACCAGGAAGTTTCAGTACCATAGATGATTGGCAGTACACGAGCAGCAAAGGCTGTAGGCAGACATGATCACCAATGTCACACGGCGTGGACTATAAGACGATTGGCAAGACACTAGACATAAGGCTGTGGACAACCATGATCACCAACGCCACAACGTCATGCACCTTAAGAAAAAGAATAACACATTGGATGTTTTATTGTGCAGTAGGTCTATTTTTTTTGCCACTCTGATAAGTGGAACCATGAATCATAGTTAGTTAGTGTTGTTGTTTGTCCATCAAGAATGATAATGACCATTCAATTCATCCAGTGGGGTTGAAAGTATGGAGCCGTGGATTCTAAGATGGCTGATAAGGCCTATTTTGGCTCGAAATGTTCTTTGACAATGTGGACAAAGAATGCTTGACGTTTCTGGAGGAGGATTTCCTGCAGTGGTTTTTCTTTCCTGCCTTTTCTTTACAGGTGGTTGCCTCACACATGACTGCACCCTTGGATGAAGAATGACTTGCGCGATGACTTGGATTAAAGTGAGGAAGAGTTGCGCAATTCGTCGACCTCACTCTCTCGCCTGAGTCCATCTGAGTCCAGTGGCAAGACAAGTCGAGACGACTGGAGACGAATACAGGTGCAGTGGATGACCAGGGCGCTCTACGTGCCTTGGCGTTCTCATTACGTTCCACAACGCTTTGCAGGAAAACGCCGTCTTGCCAATTGAATCAGGAATGATTTCTTCCGCGCAGTCTGCCGAATCCTGTCTTCACATGCTGGGTAGGCATACCCTTGTTTGCCGCTTGGTTTGACACCAAATCGGCTAACCACGCCTAGTTTAGCCAGCCGCTCACAGCTGTTGCCCGGAAGGTGGCCGCTGTCGCATGCTGACAGCTACTACTACTAGGAGCCACAGGCGCGAACTGGCTGTCAGGCTTGGACCAGTGGGGGATGGGTCCTGAAAAGGACATGAGAGTCATCCTTACCAAAGGTAGTTAGTTAGTAGTTGAGTATGAATGGCAGAAACGATAGAGCATCCTACAGCAGGGAAGGGCGTGACCAGGCGTAGAAGAGCACCATCAAGTAGTTCAGCCATTTGCTGGCCATCAAGCTTCCTTTTCTGCACTGAGAACTATGCCAGTACTAGGTACTTTCCGCTTGTCACCCTGTTGTTAGGGCATTTTCTCGCTCCTATCATCTCTTCTTGCTCGCAGATTCTCTCCGTTTCCGCCCTGCTTTCTATGTGTTATAGACCTGTCAGGTAAGTTTCTTACATTTGTTATTATGTATTAATTTATTAAATTTGAATACAAATTATCTTCAATTTGTTATCTGATGTTTTTTAACATTTGACGTGTAGCTATTTAGACAGATCATAGAAACATCAAAGTGAGCACTGCATCACCAGATGTGATCTTTAGAAATGGTGATATAGAAACATCAAAGTGACCACTGCTTCTCTAGATATGATCTTCAGAAATTATGAACTTAGAAACATCAAAGTGACCACTGCTTCACTAGATATGATCTTCAGAAATTATGAACTTAGAAACATCAAAGTGACCACTGCTTCTCTAGATATGATCTTCAGAAATTATGAACTTAGAAACATCAAAGTGACCACTGCTTCACTAGATATGATCTTCAGAAATTATGAACTTAGAAACATCAAAGTGACCACTGCTTCTCTAGATATGATCTTCAGAAATTATGAACTTAGAAACATCAAAGTGACCACTGCTTCTCTAGATATGATCTTCAGAAATTATGAACTTAGAAACATCAAAGTGACCACTGCTTCTCTAGATATGATCTTCAGAAATGATGATCATAGAAACATCAAAGTGACAATAGTTTCACCAGATACGGTCATTAGAAACGATGATCATAGAAACATCAAAGTAACCACTCCTCACAGTTAATAGTAGACTGCAAGCAAATGCATTGGTTCAGACATTATGTGAGCTGCGCGAACTGCTCGGTGTCTTCAGCAACTGAAGCTCTGATTATAGAGCTGAGGCAAATAAATAAATACATACAACTATCAAAAAACTTTGCGCAAACTCAAGACAGGCAAGATAATGATTCAAGATGAGTTTATCTTCCAAGAAAAGATTGGGAGACTTGGAATAGATGCAATACTTAAGACGATCAATGTTGGCTAATTTGAATAGACATGGCAAAAGAGAAAACATGATGCAGGAGAAATGAAGACGAGGAAAAGGAATACGGGAAACTTGCAATGGATGTAACAAGGAGGAAGAGGAAGGCGGGAGACTGGGAGTAGATGTATCAAGGAGGATTAAGAATTCAGAAGACTTGGAATAGAAGAAGCGAAAGGAAGAATAATGTGAAGGAATCTTGAAGTAGAAGCAGCAAGAGGAAGAGGAATGATGGCAACTTGAGTAGAAGCAAGTAGAACAACCGATACACATAGACATAAAAGTGTACCCACCGGAAGGGACAGATAACCCGTGGTGTTCAACAAACTCAGGTCGGTCTGCATTTCATAAATCTCCATGTCATGGATGATCTTTCTCACATAGGGGTCACTGGGGTCAACCAATCGGAAGCCTGTTAGGTTGACGTAGTTGTGCCGGAAGTCCTCCATGTCTATAGATTCTATATCCTGAAATGTAGATATTGACTTCTTCAGGTGGTGAACGTTTCTTCAAGGAATTAGTCTGTTGTATCTATACGCTATGAATGTCAGCAATGGCAGAGCGGCTAGACTCCCTCCTCCCAAACTTCTGGGTGTCTGGTATGACACAACTTTCTAATTCTCTCTGTTATCTGATACTTAGATGAAGTAGGCGCTGCTATTAGCATTATTACTTTTGGTCGGACTTTTAAATGGTCAACACTCACAACTTTAAATGTTCTACACTGACATCTTTAAATTTTCTACACTGACATCTTTAAATGTTCTACACTGACATCTTTAATTGTTCTACACTGACATCTTTAATTGTTCTACATTGACATCTTTAAATGTTCTACACTGATATCTTTAAATGTTCTACACTGACATCTTTAAATGTTCTACACTGACATCTTTAAATGTTCTACAATCACATCTTTAAATGTTCTACTCTCACATCTTTAAATGTTCTACACTCATATCTTTAAATGTTCTACACTCACATCTTAAATGTTCTACATTGACATCTTTATTTAAATGTTCTACACTGACATCTTTAATTGTTCTACTCTCACATCTTTAAATTTTCTACAATCACATCTTTAAATGTTCTACACTGACATCTTTAATTGTTCTACACTGACATCCTTAAATGTTCTACACTGACATCTTTAAATGTTCTACACTGACATCTTTAATTGTTCTACACTGACATCTTTAAATGTTCTACACTGACATTTTTTAATGTTCTACAATCACATCTTTAAATGTTCTACTCTCACATCTTTAAATGTTCTACATTCATATCTTTAAATGTTCTACACTCACATCTTAAATGTTCTACGCTGACATCTTTATTTAAATGTTCTACACTGACATCTTTAATTGTTCTACTCTCACATCTTTAAATGTTCTACACTCACATCTTTAAATGTTCTACACTCACATCTTCTTTGCCTTTTCTTTCTCTTATCTGGTGTTGTCTTACATGAGATTAATGTCCGCTCACACTTCTGTCTGCGGATACGCCTCATACATTTCTTTGGTCTCTTCTTTATGGTGTTGATTGGTGATTGTGTAATAAATATGCAATCATCACCATCTTCATCTTTTGCTGTCGAACGTTCTAGCGCCCTGGATGAGTGGCACTGGATAGTGTCATTCCGTGTGATTGTACATTGTCTTTGATGCCATCAATCCAGTTTCTTCTGTTGCATTGTAATATTTTGACCGAACCATTTGATCGTCTGCCTTTCAATATATGTGGCACAAGGTGTTGATCCCACTGTCTGTCTGATATCATTAGGTCTTATTCGGTCTCGAATAGTTAAGTTGGCAGCTCTTCTCAAGCATCTCATCTCGCAGATGTTGATTTTACGCAAACAGGATTTGGATAATGTCCAAGTCTGACATAGGTAGCATTGGGGTTTGTGTGAATATGATATTTATTATCTGTCGTTTTGCGGACATATGTGTATTTGGATGTTTCACACATCACAAATGTAATAAGACAATTAAATAGAATTAAATGGCAGATGATAAATAAGAATCGAGAAACTAGGATAGAAATATCTTTGTTACAACAAATCATGTCGATATTAGGGAACAAATAATTGTGAATATAGTGACGATGATAATAATAAAGACTGTGGTCGTGCAGTGTTGAGTTGATGATGATGATGGTGATGGTGGTGGTAGTCATGATGGTGGTGTTGGAGGTGGTGGTAGTGTTGGTTGTGGCGTTGATACTGATGATGATGGTTGTTTTAGCAGTGGTCTTGGTAGTGTTAGTTATAACTTTGAGATTGATTATAATGATGGTGGTCGTGGTGGTGATAGTGTGAAAGGGGTGGTAGTGTTGGTTGTAATGTTGATATAGATAATGATAATGGTGGTTGTGGTGGTAAAGGTGATGATAATAATGGTGGTAATGCTGGTTGTAGCGTTGATAATGATGAGGGTGATGATGGTAGTCTTGGTAGTGATTGTCGTAGTGTTATTTATAACGTTGATATTGATAATAATGATGGTGATGGTGATGGTGGTGGTGATAATGGTGATAGTGGTGGTAATGTTGGTTATAACGTTGATATTAATGATGATGTTGGTAGTGGTGGTTATAGTGGAGTTGGTAGTTTCATTTATAACGTTGATAGTAATAATAATGATGGTGTTGGTGATGGTGATGGTGGTGGTGATGAAAGTGATGATAGTGGTGGTAGTGTTGATTATAACGTTGATTATAACGTAAAAGCGCCTCCTTCCCTCCGCTAGCCTACGGGATACCCTTGGGCAAGGTGGAGTACCCGTTTAGCCCCCCCGATCAGGGTTTCGCTCCCGGGTAGGTGGAACCCGTTAGCTTTGGACAGCAATCCATCTAGCAGACGGAAAACTCCAAATATAAACCCCCAAGTTCAAGGTGGACCAGCGTGCTGAGAAACTGGATGGCCATGGGTTAACTGGTCGTGAACGTTGGACGTCTGACAGGCGTGCGGGGCGGAACCAGGCGTATGGGCTCCTGCGGGACATCCCCTGACTCTTCCCTAGCAAGCAGGCAATGCTAGGGTGACCGTTTATTTCCTGCAATATCCATACTTTGCCTATGGATTTATTTAAACATGGGAGTCGTCGCTGGAGCTACGGAGCACGTGCTCTGCGCTTGACACATCCCTCAGAGGCTAGCGAAGAGAGAGTGAGGAGGAGAAGACGAGGAAATGGTGTGAGGCGACGGCATAGAAATAGGAGGGCAGGCGCCAGGAGAACAAGACGAAAAGTGGAGAACTAGGTTTCAACTATGTAAAAGTGGGATACTGGAATTGTCGCAGTGGCAGACAGAGAGGTCCTGTATTGGAGAGACTAATATATGATTTTGACGTCCTCATGCACCAGGAGCTAAATACAGACAAATACCATTGCCCTGGGTACGCCAGTTATATAAACCCTACTGGGCAGAAGAGACATGGACAAGGTCTGCTGGTGAAGGAAGGAGTGAAGCATGTGGTACTCGACTTGAGCCAGTGGAATCACAGTGTAAGAGAGGTCCAGGGTATACAAATGGAGATTGGTGGCTTAAGTTGGAACATCATAAATGTATATGCCACAGTGGACTGTTTTGTCAGAAAGGAACACTGGGACTGGCTTAAGGAACTGGAGGAATTACCAGGTGATAGGCTACTCATATGTGGAGACTTCAATGCAAGGAACAGAGATTGGGACAGTAATGGAGAAAACCGACAGGGAATTGCCCTTGCAAATGCCATGGTGGACTCCGATGTGGTCTGCATAAATGATGGTAGGCCGACAAGAATGGCAATGAGGCCTGGCGATGCAGACACAGCTATTGACTTGGCACTTGTCTCCCAGTCATCAGTCCTTGATGTAAAGTGGAATGTTTTGAATTACCATGGGAGTGATCACATGCCATGCTCAGTCCTGATCTCTAAACCCAGGAAAGTTAAAACTTGGAGAACGCGCAAGACCTTCCGGTATGAGTGGACCGATTGCCTTCTTGGACGCCTCGGACAAGGGACATGCAAAAGGACTGTTAAAACTCCCTTTTTGCATCCCCCATGGTGGACCCCAGAAGTAGACCATGCTTGGAAAGCAAAGAGAGCTGCAGTGAAGCAGCTAAAGAAAGTGTGACAGACACTTCGAAGCTCACGAGAGGAAGTGGACATAGCGGAAAATGTCAAGAAAGACAAGGTGGAGGTTTTCAAGCGCTGTGCTGCAGAGGCCAAAAAGGCAAAATGGGAATGTTTCATGAAGGAGATTGGAGGTGATAAAACACTGCAAAAATTCTGGAAACTGCACAGGAAAATGCAGAGAAAAGATCGGCCGATGACAGTGGGAACAATCTATAGAGATGATGGTGTGCGCGTGACAACAGATAAAGAGAAAGGGGAGGCTCTCCAGAGATGTTTAGAGCAGACCAATCATAATGATGCGGACACCAGGGATGCAGTTAAAGAGGAGCTATCTGGCACCACGAAGAATATGCAGTATGAAGACATCATACGGGTGGAAGATGTTAAACACATTTTGAAAAAGGCAAAAGACACGGCACCAGGGCCCGATGGGGTCAGGTATGGCCACATGAAGGGTTTGAGCGAAGCAGACCTGGAGGAGATGACCGACTGCTTTAACCAGATCATTAGGACAGCATCAGTAGCGCAGGATTGAGTGCACAGCTATCTCATCCCTCTCCCAAAACCATTCAAGGATCAGTCAAAGCTTAGCGGCTTTAGGATCATCACCCTTCAAAATACATTTGGGAAGGTTTTAGAGAAGATAGTCGCTGTTAAGCTGCAGGATTTTTTGGAAAGGGGAAAGCTTCTTCCAAGAGGCCTGGGGAGCTACAGGCCAGGAAAAGATACCTGGTCTAATGCAGCCACTTTTGCCTTTGATGTTTATGAGGGGTTCCAGAGTAGACAGGAAACGATGGCGGTAGCGCTTGATCTCGAGGATGCGTACAATAGAGTTCGATATGATATTTTGATGACCGCAGTGATGGAGAAGGGGGTCAATCCCTGGTTGGTGAACTGGATAGCAGCCGTCCTGCACTCTCGTCGGGTTGCTCTCCGTCTGGGCGCATGGACCACAGAGCCACATATGTTAACCCCGGGACTGCCATAGGGATCTGCAGTCTCACCGGTGCTCTTTAATGTGTATACGAGCAAGATTGCAAACCTAGAAGCACCAGGGGTTGGAAGAATACTAACATTTGCAGATGATATTCTTGCATACAGGCAGGGGAGAGATAGGGAGCAAACAACCCACGAGTTACATGCGAAAGTAGATAAAGTGATTGACTGGTGCACAGAAATGAGTGCTGTCATCCACCCGGAAAAGGCCGCTGTTTTGTGGTGCTCTCTGGACAACAGGATTGGAAGAGCTGATGTCCCAAGCCTCGCGATAGATTGTAGAAATGTCAGCAGAGAGAACAGACTGAAGTATCTGGGGATCACATTTGACAGGAGCCTATCCTTTAAGGACCATGTGGAGACGGTCGTGACAAGAACTCAAAAGGGACTCAATGCACTTAAAACTATGGCTGCAATGGACATAGAGCAGAGAATGCTTTTCACATTATATCAGCACTTGATCCTCTCAGTAATTGAATATGGATTAGGTCTGCTCACTGTCTCAGAGAGTCAGCTGGTGAAGTTAGAGCGCATACAGAACGAAGCTATGCGGGTCATTCTGGGATGCACTAGAGACACCCCAGTAGTGTGTATGCGTTACATCCTTGGTTTGCCGAATGTTGCTGATAGGCTCAAGGTGATGCAGGCGAAGGCATACCTCAGAGTAGCTGCAGACACAGACCACCCACTGCATGAGGCGCTGGACGCAGTTAAGGGTCAGCGACTGATAAGAGGGAAATCATGGATGGCTCAGGCGGAGGATACGATCAGACAGGTGTGCCCCTTGGAGAACATTAGGCGTGGAGAGGAGTGGGTCAGAGTGCCAGCGGAGCAGTAGACTTGTGCAGAGTTATAATCACATTAAGCCGGGAGTGCATCGAGTGGCCAGCAGGGACCACGGAAGTGGAAATCCAGCAACTAATTCAGGACAATGCTCACTCGAATGATGTGATTATCTACACAGATGGTTCGGTGTCAAGAGGTGAGAGAAGTGGCTGGGGGTTCATAGCCAAAGCTAATTGTCGATGTTTGGGGCAGGAGAGCCTGGCATATGATACCACAACATCCAGCTTAAGAATGGAGGTGGAGGCGTTACATCCTTGGTTTGCCGAATGTTGCTGATAGGCTCAAGGTGATGCAGGCGAAGGCATACCTCAGAGTAGCTGCAGACACAGACCACCCACTGCATGAGGCGCTGGACGCAGTTAAGGGTCAGCGACTGATAAGAGGGAAATCATGGATGGCTCAGGCGGAGGATACGATCAGACAGGTGTGCCCCTTGGAGAACATTAGGCGTGGAGAGGAGTGGGTCAGAGTGCCAGCGGAGCAGTAGACTTGTGCAGAGTTATAATCACATTAAGCCGGGAGTGCAGGGAGTGGCCAGCAGGGACCACGGAAGTGGAAATCCAGCAACTAATTCAGGACAATGCTCACTCGAATGATGTGATTATCTACACAGATGGTTCGGTGTCAAGAGGTGAGAGAAGTGGCTGGGGGTTCATAGCCAAAGCTAATTGTCGATGTTTGGGGCAGGAGAGCCTGGCATATGATACCACAACATCCAGCTTAAGAATGGAGGTGGAGGCAGTCACTGCGGCTCTCCGCTGGATGGAGAATACGACACACACACACATCGTGATTGTAACTGATTCAGAAAGCATGCTGACGAGGGTGAGGACGGGCAGACTTAGTGCGGAGTGGCTTGCTTCGCTTCGGAGGTCACGGGTGACTAGCATCGCCTGGATCTTTTCTCCGGGGCATGCCGGTGTGCTGGGAAATGAACAGGCGGACAGATTTGCTGGCTCTGCAGAACTTGGTGGAGTATTGATACATGACAAGGCAGACGTGGTTGCGGCTTTGTGGGAGCACGTGCACACCTCGGAGGAGCAAATGGATTACCATGGTCTGGCAAGAATGAGACAACGAGGAAGTGACGAAGGGATCTGGCCGACGCTCAACGCTCAAGGAAAGGCGAGACGGACTTATAATCAGATTGCTACTGGTACTATCAGTGTTGGAACCCTTCGCTGGCTGCTGAGGATGGGGACGGAGCACTTATGGGAATGCCCCGAATGCTGTGATGTCGATTCCTAAATCAATCAATCAATCAATAACGTTGATATTGATGGTGATGGTGGTAGTCGAGACATTACACATCCCTGTCTCACACCTGTTTTAATAGGCTGATATTGACCTACTTCATTATCAAATCTGATGGCAGCTTGTTGTTTCCAATATATGTTTTTTACAAGTCTAAGGTCTTTCCATCAATTTGTAGATAATGAAGCATCCTTAGCATGTCGACATATCTCACTTTATCGAAAGCCTTTGTGCAGTCAATACAGCAAAGGTGTAGATCTTTGTTTACTTCTATAGAAAGTGCAATTACTGTTCTCAGTATATACCCAGCATTTACAGTACCCTTGCCTTCTACAAACCCACATTGATCTTCTCCTATTTCGGGTTGTATTTTGTTCCAAACTCTTTGCGTGATAATTCTCAGCAAAATCTTCGTGATGTGGCTCATTATAATAATTGTTCAATGTTGATCGCATTCAAAAGCTCCTGATTTCTCTGGGATTACAATAAATATAGAATTACGTAATTCAGAATATCATATATTACGTTCAGCAGTCTGGTGACTTGGTCAATTCCATATTCTTCTTTTTCCTGTACAGTGAAAATAATTTCAGAAATATAGAAGATATGGAAAGAATCAACATTGGGGGACGATATATCAATAACATTAGATATTCAGATGATACAGTCTTGATTGCAGACAATGAACAGGACATGAAACATTTAGAAGATGCGGTTGTTGCACACAGTGAACAACTAGGGTTAGAACTGAATTGTAAGAAGACACAGATTATGATCGTCACTGGGAAGAAGGAAATACCTCAATGTAATATACGAGTAAATGGGCATATTCTTAAGGAAGTGAATCGATACAGTTATCTCGGAACAGTAATAACGTCTGATGGGAGATGCCTTGAAGAGATTAGAACAAGAATTGCCATTGCGAAGGTAGCCTTTTGCAAGATGAAAAACATTACTGACCTATCAAATGATATCAACTTAAATGAGAAAAAGAGTGTTGACGTGCTACATAGAACCTGTACTTTTGTATGGATGTGAAGCGTGGACAATGTGCAGACAAGCTGAAAAACAGCTGATGGCTGTGGACATGTGGCTTCTGAGGAAAATGCAAAGAATACCATGGACAGACAGAAAACCAATGAACAGGTCCTTCAAGAAACAGTTCAAGATCGTAAACTGATTAAAGTCATTAGACGTAAACAGTGAAAAATTTTTTGGCATGTTATGAGAAGAAATGAATTGGAGAACTTGGTGACAACTGGCAAGATTGAAGGGAACAGACCAAGGGGAAGACCGAGAAGTAAATACCTGGATGGTTTGACCATGTGGCATGGTCGAGACGGAAACACGGAGATGATCCACGACTCTGATGATCGAGTGAGATGGCATAACTTGACCGCCCATGCTTATCGGCATGGCACGTGATGAATGGATGGTGTCAGTTGTGATGGTGGTGGTGATGATGGTGATGATATTGATGGCGGTAGTGATGATGGTGTTGGTAGTAGTTGAGTTGGTAGTTTTAGTTATAACGTTGATATTGATAATAATGATGGTGGTGGTGGAGATGATGGTAGTGGTGATGGTGATAGTGGTGTTGGTAATGAAGGATGTAACGTTAATAATGATGATGAAACAATCAAACGAACGAGGAATCACTTACCAAATTTGTAATAATGTAATGATGATATGGATCAATCATTCCTTCTTGCAATGCCTGTGAAAGATGAACATTCTAGGTTTTAACAAGCAAAGGCAGTCAGCAATAATCAGTTGAAGTCTTTAAGCCTAAAGCATGCAGCCAAATACAATGGAGAAAAGGCAATGCCTACCAGGCCGTTGATTTGAAGCAGATCGTTCTGCATACAATCTTATGGGTGCCGGTCGTTCAGAAAGCAATGGCAAACTACTGAACGTAAACATGCCCAAAAGTCACAAACGAAGTTGTCTTTGCGAATTTGCTTCCCTCAAATGCCAAGTTTGTTAATTTTGGTTGTCGAATTAATTTTCAGCATTCTTCTATAAAACCGCATATTAAAGGCATATAATATTTACTAACACTAAGAGTGCATATACGTCATAGAGATCATAAAACCACATGTAATAGAAACATGATTGATATACATGGTGTGTAAGTGTGTGGTAAATGCATTTACGTCAGCTGTTCTCCCTCCATCCATCATGTGCCATGCCGATAAGCGTGGGCGGTCATGTTCTGCCATCTCACTCGATCACCAGAGCTGTTCTCAATGCTGCTTATATATCAGTGGGCATGTTAAGACAGAGCCGGCTCCGTGGCCGAGGGGTTAGCAGCTTTCTCCGCTAACCCCGAATACTCTCGTCACGTGACGCGACGAGAATTAGCAGTGGTTCGAATCGCAAAAGTGACTTATGAGAGTATGGAGCCGGTCGCTCAGAAAGTCGTGGCGTACTGATGAGCGTAATCTAGCCTAGGAATCAACATACAGCTGAAAGATGCTGGTGTTGACCGCAATATCCTAAAAAAAAATGTTAAGACAGGCTGACTGTGTTATATGTGCGCGAGAGTGCTGCAGGCTACTCTACTCTCGAAGAATATGCACGGACAGAGATGAATTGTGATATCCATATTTGTGTACGGTATATGACACACTAGATTCTTTATCTTTCTCACACATACAATAGTAACAAAATGGCTCAGATTATAAACACGTTTTTGGCATTAAATCAGTTAAGAAATACCCTATGCAGGAGTCGTGACGATCGAGCAGCTTGCGCATGCGCAATAGCGATTAAAACATAACTGCCCTACTATCGACTTGAACTTGCAAGAACAACTAGATGTTATTGGCAGTGTGTGTATGTGTGTGTGTGTGTGTGTGTGTGTGTGTGTGTGTGTGTGTGTGGTCAGAGGACGTTAAACCTTGTGGAATCTACAAAAGATAATGGTTCAGAATGGAGAGTTTGAGTCAGTGACATGCCAGTGAACAAATTAAAGCCCGCAACACGATTGAAACGGTTTGGACTTATTTCAAATGGAGTATTGCTGCTGCACAAAAACGCCCGCCCTCATGGGCTGCACATACAGTGAATACACTACGTACTAAAGTTTCAATTCTTGAAACATCCAGCATACAGTCCAGACTTAGCGCCATCGGACTTTCACTTGTGTTGATCTTGAGAGAACATTTGCGGGATTCAGATGCTTGCAGTGACAACGGGGTAATGCAGGCGGTACAAAATTGGATTAACGTTGCACCCAAAAACGTGTTCCGAGAAAGCATGATCAAAATAGTCAACGGGTAGACCAACTATTTTGCAAAGTAGTTGGACTAATTTTGAGAGAAATAAAAAAAAAAAAATAACTCTCACGCACACACCCATACCCTCCCATCCACACACACTCACACAAACATCATACACAATATTTGGTATGCACTATTGAGAAAAACAGATTTCGTAAAATTCCTGCTACTTAATTACCTCCTCTTCTAAACTACCAGGGTTAAGAATGAAGTAGTATATCATATTATAAAACAGAGCGACCAACAAAACAAAAATAATTTTAAAAAACAAACAAACACAAGCAATGTTAAAGTCCTGGAGAGAGGCAACGAGTGCAAACTTTCCATGTTATACTTCACAAAGGCGCCAGGTAATGTGAACATTCCCATCAATACAAATTCCAAATGTGCATAAACTTAGAAATATAAACATATACACTAATAAATAGAAAACACGCTGCACGTGTCAAAAGTTTCAGCTTCACACAACTTTCATCAAGGGCTTTGTAAATAATTATATATAAATGTAATACACGCTTAAAGAAAAAAAAAAACGAAAAAAAAAAAAAAACATGTCTCAAAACAAGAACCTGAAGTTTCGTATGTGATAGGGCCCTAGGGAAAGTATATTGAGCAAAATAGATAATTGAAATAATCTAGATAAAGATATGAGTATTCAAAGATAGTTAGTTGGTTGGTTGGTTGGTTGGTTGGTTGGTTAGTTGGTTGGTTGGTTGGTTTAGTTGGTTAGTTTAGTTAGGTAGGAAGTTAGTTAGTTAGTTAGTTAGTTAGTTAGTTAGTTAGTTATGTAGTCGCGATTCCAACTTCACCGCAACCGGTCGTCCCCAATTCGCTCCTTTCTTGTGCCAGTGAATATCACACAAAATGCTCCTCACTGCCCAATGTGAAAAGGAAAACGACAGGAATCTCGGCAAGTCAACACCCCGCAAGGGTACACTGTGTATAATGCCACCGCCAAAATGCCAACACAAAAGCCCTACACGAAAAATACACTTCATCGTTGATGCAATCGGTAGTCACCAAAAAGACTTCATTGACCCGGGTTTTACCCTATTTGGCTCTGTCTCTTTCCTTAGGGCGACCCGCCGAAAGCACCACACATATCACGAACTCCGTAGCTCCAGCGACGACTCCCAGGAGCCTCCTGAAAAATGCACTCCTGAACCGAAAAGGCAAATCAGTCAATTCAGCAACAGGCGGCCGCCATAGTTCCGAATATGCATTTCACGCTACAAACAACCCCCGGACAGATGTGATGCATTCCACACGAAATTCACAGCTCACAGTGTGCGTTACGCACTCACTCAGTGGCAGGGCGATGGAACCATGCACTACCAGTCAGTCCAACATGAGGAAAATGCGAATGCAAACCGTAGCCACATGCGTAAACACCCGAGAGGCCATAACGGTTCAAATGCTTATCCGCCATATGGGACATAGATACAGTATGTAACTTCCCTTAATAATGAGGATGTGAGTAGTGCAATACTTTGAATGATATAATTTGTATTAGTACTAAAAGGAACGTATATCGAGATATTACAAACAAAACCGTGTAAAATAAATAAACAAGCGATCAAAGCATACGGTTGAATGACAAAGAAACCAACAATAATATATCGAAAAGGTGTAGCAGATCTGTAGCACTGTAACATCGACGTTAGCATTATTTCTTCCTTGATAAAAATATCCCATAGCCATAGTTAAATGGCTTTCAATTTTAAGCCCAGCAGAACTTATGGAAAAACATGGCTTGATGGCAAAGACACATGCATTATCGACACGCCGATAAACAAAAAATTATACTACGCTATATTCTTTGTAATGTTCCGTTGTGCTGCTTCCATCTGTCTGTCTCAGTTGTGACAGAAGGTAAGGGACGAGCCCTGTTTTATTAATATAACACGCTGATACTCTTTTTTGACTGCAATTGACATCTTTTTATTTGTGAGTATGAAACGACAGTATTTATAATCTTCAGAAATAAATATGCTTCATCCATTGCTAAATCCACTAACAATATGAAAAATAAATCCAGTGGTTGCTATCAGAGAGAGAGAGAGAGAGAGAGAGAGAGAGAGAGAGAGAGAGAGAGAGAGAGAGAGAGAGAGAGAGAGAGAGAGAGAGAGAGAGAGAGAGAGAGAGAGAGACGGGGGGAGGTAGAAGTAATTGTTAAAGGTAAAATTCTTTAGATACACAAAACGAAGTAAGTAATATCTATCACAAGAAAAGTAAGGAAGAAAGTGGAAATAATCAGTGGACAATTACCAGATATTGATTGACGCCTGACACGTACTTACCATTTTCAAAAACAAAAACGTTTCATCCACCGTTAAATCCACTAATATTCGTTTCCATCTTTTCTCTTTGGCTTCCTTGAGAATTCGTCTCATGTTGGAGGCGTCGATATGGCGGACGAGGATTTCTTGCAAGGATCCGTAGTCTCCACGGAGTACTCTCTGTACCCTACTCAATCCTGGGAGAGAAACAGAATAAGCACAAGAATTTAGTTCAGTTTTAGATACAATAACACCAATACCACTCCGTATTCTTCTCCGCTCCCTGCTGCTGCTTCTACTATTGCTGTTACTACTTCTACTACAACTGCTGGCAAAACTATTACTACCACTGCTTCTAAAATCACAGCAATAACGACAACGAAACTAGAGACAACAAAAATAAAAGCAAAAACTACTACTGCTGCCACTACTATTGCTGCTGCCACTACTATTGCTGCTTCTACTACTACTACTACTACTACTGCTACTACTACTACTACTACTACTACTACTACTACTACTACTACTACTACTACTACTACTACTACTACTACTACTTCTACTACTACTACTACTACAACAACTACTACTACTACAACAACTACTACTGCTGCAATTGCTACTACTGCTGCAATTGCTACTACTACTACTACTACTACTACTACTACTACTACTACTACTACTACTACTACTACTACTACTACGACTACGAATATTTCTTCTTCTTATCCTTCTTTCCATCTCACTGGCCATCCTCACTGTCAGCCCTACACAGATTGGAAGACTTGAAAAGGTACAAAACGAAGCCATGCGCATCATTTTGGGCTGCACGAGAGACACCAGCTGTGTAGCAATGAGATATCTCCTTGACTTCCCGACAATGAACCACAGGATGAAGATCTGGTGAGCTCGTTCATACTTACAAATAAGTGCAGATGAGCAGCGCCCTCTGCATGACACTATATTCAGAGAAAAGGGCGACAGGCTAAAGAGGGGCAAATCATGGATGGGTCAGGCAGAAGATGTCGTCAGACAGGTCTGCAATCTTATCAGTATCAACCCCGGCAAGGAATGGGTGCCGTTGCCTCCAGCTTTTAAGTGCACTGTGTCCTGCATTATCACACTCGACAGACGGTGCAGAGAGCAGAACCCTGCCGCTCTCAATGCAGAGGTCAACGCGCTCATCTATGAACACTCAGATATCCCCGAAGTGCTCATCTATACAGATGGATCTGTTGTAAAGCAGCAGAGAAGTGCGTGGGCATTTACAGCCCGTTCAGCGGGCCAAACCGTTCAAGAATCCAGTGGCGCCCTCTCAATGACCACGAGCAGCATGACGATGGAGGTGATGGCAGTTACACAGGCTTTCATATGGCTAGAATCACAGCATTATACCAACGTGTGTGTACTAAGTGATTCAATGAGCATGATTCGGAAGGTCGAAGCAGGATCTGTACGTAGAGAGTGGACTGAGTCGCTGCGGAAGTCTATTGTCCGTAAAGTCACCTTCATCTTCGTCCTGGGACATGCGGGAGCCGAGGGAAATGAACGAGCTGATAAACTGGCTGGCTCTGCACCCCCTGTAGATGGCCAGCCCATGGATCGTGCCGATGTTATTAACGTCCTTAAAGATATATCGAGAACAGAGGACTTTGACGTCAGTGAATCCACATCGCTGTCCAGGATGAATGCCTTTGGAGTTAGAACTGGCACTACCAGACGCGAGAGGTACATCGGGAAAACGAGGTGCCTCGTCAACCAACACAGAACAGGCACTATTAGCCAATGGACGCTGATGCATATGCTGGGGGGGGGGGGGGGAGGGGGAGGGGGGAATTCTGAGCACCTATGGACCTGTCTGGGGTCCAATGAAGATACCCCAATTGATAACTGACGACTGATCCTTCTTTCGCTCCTCGTTCTGCTTCTTCTTCTCCTTCCCTTGTCTTCTTCTTCTTGTGTCGCCGATATTATTGTAGAGACTATACAAGACGACTGTTTTAATATACGAGTATATTATTGCATGTGAGAGCTGTTTGTTTCCCCTAACTCCTTTACCGGTTTGTTAGACTTGTCATAGGTTCCTAACCTACTTAACCCTTCCATGTTTGCTACAGCTACCATGTCAAACGATTGGGTCATACCTCTTAACTAATTAAATCGTCTTAACTGATTTCATGTATCTGCTATGGGCGTATATACACTATTTGTCTTTATACAACTCCCTTTCATGCGATGTATAAGGTTCAAACTAAGTTTTGTTTGGCACTGAATCAGTTAATACTATGACTAGAACATTCTTTGTTTTTTTTCTGGAGTCCACAAACGAAATAGAGGGAGACTTCACACACAAACACACACACACACACACACACACACACACACGCACGCACGCACGCACGCACACACACACACACACACACACACACACACAGAGAGAACGGACATTGCGACAGCCAAAAATGCCATGAAATTCAAGGAGCTGCAGGAAACAGCACAATAAGGGAGGGCCCATCCTGAGGTGGTTGAGAGCCTGTTTCACTTAGAGATAACAGGAGGAAGACTATAGTCTGTTTACTTTTGTCTGCCCCAATATAAAATTCCATATCTCTGTAACCAACTGAGGCATAATTATGAGATTTAACATATAACCTTATCATTATGTCCACCCAACAAAAATTTTTTGTTCTGGAGATTGAACAGCAGATTTCAATGTCAATATGCAGTATATAATTTACGGGTCAAAGATTAAGTCCTTGATTTTAAATGTATTACACCTTCATCCAGACAAATCAGCGCTTTTTTAAAAATTATCTTGTGGTTCACGTTATGTCACCAACGGCGCGCAGTTAAATAGGATTGTTCAGAGGTGTCGTCAATGTGGGTTCTTTCATGAAACTTGATTATATAAATAAATAAATAAATAAATAAATCTTAGCATTAATATAATTTTAATAACTAATATTTGAACGTGTGAATATTGTTCAATGGGATTGAATGTGAAATTTTGTACACTTCAAAGCATCGCTTTGAAGTTGTACACATATTTTTGTCAAGAAGCTGATCGCAGGAAACTGTTTCATACTGTTACAAATCCCGAACAAAGAACAGTGCATGCATTGGGTTTGAGTAAACGGTCATTTCGTCGATGGGTGCAAGAATCTGGAATAAAACCAACACGCGATAAGCCAACGATATGTAGAAAGGCATTTGTAGACAGCTTTGACAAGTATGTCATAAGGCGAGCTATTATAAAAATGCTGGACGCCAAAGAAATAGTGACTGTAAGAAAACGTAGGGTTTGGTTGAGAAAAAACAATAAAATAGAGCTATCCAAAAACAACTTTGTGGAAAATTATAAGGACATGAGGCTTTACTTTTAGAAAGTACAAGGGAGGTAGAAATATCCTTTGCGAGCAACTGCATTTAGGAGCGATGAGAAGCAGATACCTAAGTGAAATGCGCAAATAAAATTATGACACAGTGTATTTGAATGAGACTTGGATGAATGCGCACCACACATGTAAAAAGGAATGGCAATCAGTGAATGGAAAGATAAACCGATATGTGCCCAGTAGTAAAGGATAGCGTTTGGTCATAGCCTATGCTGGTAGTACTCATAATGGCTTACTACAGAATGATGGCCTCGTGTTCGAATCAAAGCACACAGACAATAGGGATTATCATAATGAGATGAGTGGTAATTTATTTAGAGATTGGCTCGAGAATACAGTACTTCTATCCCTTGATAGACCGTCTTGTCTAATCATGGACAATGCATCATATCACAATGTTGTTGTCCAAGAAGACAAAATACCTACGGCATCGAGCACAAAGGAAACAATAAAGATATGGCTCAGCACAACGTCAATGGCAACAGTTTGTATTCGACAGTGATGCATTTTTCAATTTCGCAAGCCCTCAGCTGTATCAAACAACTGGTATTGAAAAAAAAAAAAAAAACACTAAACACATTGAATACCAACAGAAGAGTAATATTGGAAACTGACATATTGTGGCATAACACGAATCGTGAGAGCAAACACGTTGTCAAATTAGCGGACAACATACGTACATACGAATCAATCTATAAACTTCAATTAAAAGAGGACCAACATCGTGGTCGTTAAGAAGAAAACCCACTACAGAGACAATGACAACTATTTTCATAGTGCAAAACAGGTAATCATGTTACTTCTCTGAACGGTAAACAGCAGAGTAGACAATCTTTCACGAAGACTCAAAGCGGATCTGTCACCCATGTGTACGTGTGAACAAACTTCACAAACAGCTGAAGGGATCCTTAAAAATTGACACGTGATGATTAAATTGCCATATAATTTCTGGTCACTCCATACGCACATTAACGCACAGCTATTTGGAAGCTTTCACGAATTAAATATAAAAAGCTAAATGCATCCTAGTAGCATGACTTCTTGAGTACACATTATTAACCAGCACCTGAAGAAACAAGAAGGAAATGAAAAATACGGTAAGAAATATATTCCTTCTACTTTCCAATCAATTTACATTTTATTTACCCCCTTCCTCTGTAAATTCTCTGTATTTACTAATATTACACACTGCACCCCTCTCGAGAGTCTCAGTGGTGTAGTGGTCAAGCCGTCTGACTCGGGCTCCGAAGGTTGTATGTTCGATTCCGGGCCGCGTCCTTCATTTCACTAGTGCATCTTTTCGGAGACTCCCGAGGTCGTCGCTGGAGCTATGGAGTTCGTGCTTTCTGCGACGCTTTCCGCGCTGCGGAAAGAGACTAATCCATATGGGATAAAACCCGGTGCAATGCATTCGACCTGTAGAATTTTAAGCGACTTTTTTATTGCACCCACTACCATACGAATCTGGCTACGCATTGTACTTGTGTCGTTACCCGAAATGAAGTCCTTTACTGTAAGACTAGTTTGTTAGCGTAAATTCACTATATTTTCGCCAAAACATCAAAGAAATGTCACCGCTTTCGATGATTTAGTTGCATTTGGACCTATCAAAAACATTTTCCTTGGGTGGGGGTAAATATAAGATGGCAGGAACATTTTCATAATGATGTAACAGACAGTTTTCATAAAAAATGTATCGTGAATAAAGGCATTCATTTTTGAACAGACTATAGATCAGAAGCTAGAATTCCACCTCTGGGTGAAGGGGACCAGGTTAGTCTCGTGGTATTGACTTTTTGGGTTGACTGATTGTGTTGACTGGGTGGGTTGATTGGTTGAGTTGACTGTTTGGGTTGACAGTTTGGGTTGACTGAATGGGTTGGCTGGTAGGGTTGACTAGCTGCGTTGACCGGTTGGATTGACGGCTGGGTTGAATGGATGGTTTGATTGGTTGAGTCGCTGTTCGGGTTGGCTGGCTGGATTGACGTGTGGGTTGACTGGTTGGGTTGACTGATTGGGTTGATTACCTTAGGTTATTCGATATATCATGTAGCCTTCTCGGACTAGGGCCAATAACTGCGGGGATCATCTGCACGCTATGTAAATAAAAACTCTCAGCAATTGGAAATCGGGAAATCGACAAGAGCAAATCGAATAAGTCGCTGTCTAAATAGACTTTCGAAATTATGTCCAACACATTGTCATTTAACCTCCAACAGCGACATCCCTCCACTCCGCCCCCTTCTCATCATTAGTGCACACCGGTTTTTACCAACCCCCCCCCCCCCTTATTTCCCACCAGTGCCCCTCCCCCCTCACCTTTCGCAGTCCCCGTAGTAGTATAGTTCACTACTGTTCCCTATATTATCGTTCGCTGACATGGGCGCCTCCCCTTCTCTTCGGGGGGCTATTCCAATCCCCCTGGGCTTGTGACGTTATTGTCCTTTAGCCGATTTTCGCTCGCTCGCGTTGAACTCAAGCGTATTCCATACACACTACAGTTTAGTAGTGCTTAACTGAATTTTGTGTGTGGATTAGCATTCCCTATTAAAAGTGTCCCTCACCATCAGGCGAACCCACTCTGACTTCAGAGGTAGTTGTAATTTACGTCCCCAAATCAAGCACGCGAGGTTAACATTTTAGTCCAACTGTACGGTGCAGGGGTTGAACCCCTTACCTCGTTATCAGCACACCGGATGTTTAAGAACATGCGTTCTTACCCATTCGGCAATGCTGACCCCCCCCCCCTCCCCCTCTGATCGTTTGAAAGACGAGTCCGGCCTACAACAAGGATACAGAGAAGTAACTTTTATATTTATGTCATCAGTCTTACTCTTATCTAAATAATGGTTCGGGTTCATACAGGCAACAATACACTGTTCGCTAGGATATAGAACATTTATTGTATAAAGTGTACAGATTGGCGCAGTGGGTAAACAGACCCGCGCTCTCTTATATTACATATCACAGATAGTTAAACATCAAACATATAGTTGTCATACAACAATCTAGCACACTATCTAGCCTAAGTATATCTATGAATATCTATGAGTCCCTCTCAGGCAGGCCTTGTTGTCTCTCTCCAGTCCGTTTGTCCTCTGCCGGTCTCCGCGTGTCCTAACTCGACACGGGCGGTAACTCTGTCCGAGTTCCTCGTGGACCCCGCATTAGGCGGGCCACATCAGTGTCCACGGAATCATGGACTTGGTGACCAGCTCTTTCGAGAAGGTTCTAGATTACTCGGGTCCTGCGCGACTCAATGGTATCCCTTGGGCTGGAGTTGCAGCCCTCTACTATATATGAAAGTGAGGCGGTGACAGGATCCCCCCTCCCCCTGACATGATTTGTTGTTGGGTAATTAGATCCGTTCTACTTCTGTCACCGAATCACATAAAGTTGGTGTTTGTAGTTTGGTGGATAGTAACCTGGTAACCTACCTACTAGCACTAAAAACTCATGTATTCTACCATACAACACTTGTCTGATTTGGTGCAGAGATCCCTGTCTCTCGTGTGCTTAAATATGCTTATCAGACCGAAGTTACGTGGCGTTTTAGTAGTTGTATTTACAACTCGCCCTTCTCATAGTACCCGAAATGGTACCCAGACAAATAACCCCTATATAAAAGAGGGTTAACAAGACCGAAGTCTTGGCTAAATAAGTACACCTTCAAATCTTGATCTGTGTGTGTATTTCTATACACTTTTACTCCCGTATGTTATATAATGCTAAATATGTAGTTACCTTGTTCTTTTATCCCCCTCAGACTACATGTGTCCCTGTTGGCTTGTTAGTGTGTTAACTAATAAGTTGATGTATCTAATAAAGTGACTGTATTTTAAATTGATAGTGTTGAGTTTTGAGGTTTGTGTAACGTGCGTGCTGAATGTGTGGTGTAATTCCAAGCGTCACGAGTTGGGATAACCTCAATCATGTAATACTGCACTGTGTGCAATACCTGACTAGGCATTCCAAGTAGTGGTGCTTAGATGTATCCTAACTGCTAAACTAAGTATATTACAATAACTACTAAATTAAACTCACTACTAAACTAAGTTCTATACATGTATTGACAAATTAGACAAGTCATGCACTTTTACATGGAAGACGCAGACAAATTACAATGAATACGTTTTGCGTACAATTTGTCCGCCAAGTGTATCGTTCTCTCATTTAATCCTTTCACGCAGTCATTCACTCATCTGTCATTCAAAATAGTAATTGGCTAAAATATATACTTAAAGTTGAGGTAAGCGTTATTGCCCTTAGAAAAAATGGGCTAGGCGATATTTGCCCTTTAAGAAAATACGTACTTTTTGTACGATGAATGAAAAATAGGTTATAATTTAACTAGAGACACTTGTATAGGACGGTTATTTAGCCTATGAATGGTACCGTCTGTAATATTAAAGTAGAATATGTACAAGTTACAGGTTAACACAATTTATATACATCATTAATGGAAATCTAATACATATTTAATAGTAAACTAATTAATTACATAACTCCAACGATGATGTGCGCGTTGACGTCCCTTCGTTCGTGTGTTATGCCATGAATGTTAAAGTTAGTATGGCTGTCTCTTGAGTGTTGTCGTCGATGTTGTTCTGTTTCGGCTGTTTGCAAAGATTTGTAGCAACAGCAAGTATGGATTGCTCTCACTGTCCCGTATGAAATATTACAGTGTTCAGAGATAGTTCACTGGTTGATATTATTGGTTGAAATAAACACAGTTACTGTTTCTTGCTGGAATCGTTCTAGAGCTTAGGCATTTGCTGGTATAGTTCTTACAATATAGCTCTTCACGTATGTTTATGGGTGTCGTACTCTAGCAGGTGTAGAGTCACACTGTTATATGTAACGGACTAAAAGTATCACAGTTTATAGTGTGGCTACTGGCCAATGTGATAAGAGTCATTCTACTGGCGCATTTGTCTGCCGTGATAAAAGGTCAGCCACTATGTTATCGGTGCCCTTGATATGGCGAATTCGAAGTCAAAGTCCTGAAGTAGAAGACACCATCTTTGTAACCTGTGTTCTTTTGGGCGACCCATGGTTAAGGACTAATAACGGCGAACTGTCTGTGAGGACCACAATGTGGCTTCCCAAGAGGAACTTAGATAATCTCAATATACAGAACAATAGGCTCAAACACTCCAATTCTACTGTGGCATAACGAGTCTCAGCCTTCTTCAGTTTGCGGCTTACGTAGAGAATCGGGTGTCGTACGCCATCCACTTCCTGCATTAAACATCCTCCTATTGCGATAGCGCTCGCATCTGTGGTCAAAATAAAGGGTAAATTTATGTTGGGTAATCGTAAGACTGGTGGATTAGAAAAAATATGTTTCAACCTACACATTGCATCATCTAAGCTGGTACTTTTACAAATTTTTGATGGATGATCTTTAGTTAACATATCAGAAAAGACTGAGGTGAGTTCTGCCCAATGTGGAATGAATTTAGAATAATAGTTAATCAGACCTAGTAAACTTCTAATCTGCTTCTTTGTGGTAGGCACTTCTAGATTAAGGATCTTGGAAACAATTTTATCATCAGTCAACAATTTTCCTTCAGAAATTCTATGACCAAGGAAGTCTATTTGTGTATAGCCTATTTCAACCTTGGAAGGTTTGATAGTAAGTCCAAAGAGAGAGATTTGGTTGAAGACTTGCTTTAGGGTGAGTAAGTGAGAAGTCATATCAGAAGAATGGACGCATATATCATCAATCAATATAAGCAACTACATCATTAATTCCGTGTAATAACAATCTTGTTAGTCTCACAAATGTGGCCGGTGCGTTCTTCAGGCCAAAAGGAAGATATAGCCATTCGTATAAACCGAGAGGTGTTGCGAATGCTATTATATGTCTACAAGAAGGGTGTAGTGGAATTTGCCAATATCCTTTCGCTAAATCTGTCTTAGAAAATAAGGATGATTGAGCCATATCTAAAATAAGATCTTCACAACTGTTCATAGGCTCTGCATCCGTTGTTGTTCTGGTATTCAATATTCTATAGTCGATGCACAAGCGGATTGTCTGGTCTTTCTTTTTAACCAAGACAATCGGTGAAGAATATTGAGACATAGATTTTTGAATAATGCCATTCTTCTCTAAATCTAAAATTTCTTTATCTAAATTAGATCTGTAATGGAGAGGAATAGAATATGGTCTACATTGACCGGTCTCAGATCTGTTAGCACAATTGAATGTGTTATTCTATCAGTGCGTCCAGGTTTGTTGGAAAAGATCGTCTTATAGTCGTCTAGGAGCGTCAAAATGTCCTGTCGCTGTTGTTGTGTCAAAGTGTCAGAGATATGTATGTCCTTTATACTTCCGTCGTCAGTCATAATTGGCACAGGGATTTCAGTATTGTCCAGGTCTGTCTGATTTATCACAGATGCTACAGTTTGTAAATTGTCTTCAATGTCATTGTCGTCGTCGTCGAGATCGATCGTCACTATGTCGTCAAATTTGTCGTCATTGTCAATATCACAGATTGTCGGTAATGTCCATATGTCTTCGTCGTTTTCGTCGTCGTAAGCGTGTGTCGTTAACGATGCTTCGTTTGTCGAGGTGTCATTCCGTTGGGATATTGTCGTTTCGTCTCCGTCAACAGTTTGTTGCGTCTGTTCATTTGTCTCCTTGTCCTGTCTAGCATAGTATGGTTTCAACATATTTACATGGAATATTTTTAACTTTCCATTTAAAGAGATTTCGTAATCTACTTCTGAAATTCTTCTAATGATCTTAAAAGGTCCCTGCCAAGAGGTTGACAGTAAATCTCTTTTGTCAGGTAGTAGAAGTAAAATATCCTGACCTGGATGTAGGACAATTGTTTTTGCCCCTCTATTGGCATACTGCCTGTATTTAAAACCTTTCTCCTGTAGTGATGTTCTGGCCAATATACAGGAACGTATGATTTTGTCTCTGGTATCAGTGACCAAATCATAGGTGGAAATGGGAAGTTGGCTATCTACAGGTTGTGATATGATCTCTTTATAAATGGTGAGAGGTCCTCTTGGGTTCGCTCCATACATCAATTCGAAGGGAGAGAACCCTGTACTTGATTGAGGGACTTCTCTGTATGCGAACAGCACCGTTGGGAGAAGTATGTCCCAATCGGCTGGATTTTCAGCTGTCACTTTAGATAGCATGTGTTTCAGGTCCCCATTAAGCTTTTCGCAGATACCATTTGCGGCCGGTCGATAGGGACTGGTGAAACACTGCTTGATGCCTAGTAACTTAGTTACTGATTGGGTGGCATTAGATATGAACTGGGTACCTCTATCAGAAATGATTTTCTCCGGGAAGCCAAAACGGGAGAAAATATTTAGTAATATGTCCGTCACATCCTTAGAGGAGATAGATCTTAATGGCAGCATTTCGGGCCATCTTGTACATAAATCCACAAGAGTAAAAATATACCTATTCCCCTTATTTGATATGTGATTCAACGGACCTACTAGGTCAACTGCCACGATTTGGAAAGGCCTCGAGGCAGTTGTCGTTGATTGGACTTCTGCTGTAGGGTTTTTCCTCTTTTTCACCAGTTTCTGACAAATATCACAAGATCTACAGAAGGTTTTTATATCTTGGCAAAACTTTGGCCAATAAAATTGGGTGAGGACTCTAGCCCTGGTCTTTTCATACCCCATGTGACCTCCAAAAGGGGAGTCATGGGCTAATTTTAGCACTTTGTCTCGATGTGCTTGTGGTAACACTACTTGCTGTGTAGTAGTCTGGTTTGTTGTGTAAAATCTAGTTAAGATGTTATTCTGTAGCTTAAATGTCCACGATGCGTTCTTAGTAACTTTTGGTTTGAGTCCAACTAATTTAAAGTATGGTGCAAGTGTTGTATCTGCTTTCTGTTCATTACCAAAAGTGATGTTAGTTGAGTTTGGCGCTACTATTTCTAATGATTCCTGCAGTTGGTCGGTGTTGGTTTTGTGGGTTGTCTGTCGTGTTATTGCGTTCGTGTGTTGTGTGTTTTGTTGCACATTTATAGGTTCGGTACTTGGTAGTTTGGTAGCATCCTCAATTCGAGGTTTTAATTCGGTCGTATCGTTTCTAGATTCGACCGCCCCTGCATTGTACACCTCGGTAAATTCTTTCTGAATTACCTCAGTGGTTGTCTCCCTTGGTATTTTGGCAGCTTGAGACAAGCAAGAATGGTGTTTCTCTTTTGCGTCGCTGTTTCTGTGGTGGATACCGTGTTTTTGCTCCCACTTTTTGATCTCTTTTTCAGAGCATGGATGTATGTTGGGTAAATTACCAAGTATAATATCCGCGACTGGATTTTCAAGGATAGCACACAATACTTGCCCAGATATGAACGGTGTTTGAATTTCGACCAAAGCAAGGGGGTATTTCTCTATCGTACCTGAGAATGTGCGACATGTCACATGTTTGTCTGTGTAGTCTTTAGCGTCTATTAATGTTTTCCTAACCCCACAGAGCGTTGCGCCGGAATCACGAATTAACGTGCACTTTTTGTTGTTAACAAACCCTGTAAAAAAAACTAGCTTGCCTGTAGATGACAAAGCAGCGTTAGCTGTTTCATTTGAAATAGGGATCGTGTGTCCACAATGTAGTGTTGTGTCAAGTTGGAACTTCGTACAGGTGTTGCACTTACTGTCTGTTATGGTGTTTATGATGTGTACAGCATTCCCAAGCTCGCTTTCATTGTCGTGTTGATTGTCACATTCATTCAGTGACTCAAGCTCTTCGTCAGACGACGTTTCTACTAATGCAGCATTGGCCTGTTTCATTAACTTTCGGCCTTCACAATTCTTATTATAGTGACCCCAGCTATTGCAGAAATAACATTTAATTGCTCTGTGGTAAGCCATGCGTTTAGCTGTTTGCTTCTCCACCATTTTTTTAAGGTGTTGAGGGTAGGTGGGTGCTTTGTCGCACATCCCGTAACTGTCGTGATGGTAATTGCAATATTGGCATTGTACTACTTTACCGACATTGGATCGTGGTTTAAATCTACTCTGTGGTTGTTTGGAGTATTTGGTGTTCACTACTGCAGCTGCTGTATCATTGTGACTTATGTTGAGCTGAAAAATATCCTCTATTTGCTTGTGAAAAATTCATTCCCTTTGCCTCTATTTCCTGAATGCTCTTACAGTCCATTTGTTTTAAGAACTTGGCAAAAGGTGTGGGGATGGTGCTAACTATTTTATCTATTATAATAAGCTCCTTAAGTTTATCATGGCTATTGTTGGTTTTAGCCGAGTTAATCCATTTTGTGGCATATGTCTTGGACTGTACTGACATAATCTATAAAGGTTTGGTTTGGTTGTGGAGATAATTTGGCAAATTGTTGTTGGTAACCTGCAGTGTCTAAAGAAAAATGTTGGAGAATGCGTTGTTTTAGGTACTCATAGTCTTTTCGCATTTCCTGTGGTATTGTCTCTATTACTTTTAGTGGTTCAAGAGCTAAATTTCTCATTAGAATAAATGCCCAATCTGATTTAATGATCTTATGATGAGACATGAGACACTCAAAATTTTCTAAATAGGCGCTGATGGAATCTCCAGAACAGAACGCCTTCACGAGTCCTTTGTACTTGTTAATTTTTGTTCTTCTTCTTTGCTTCTTAACATATTATCGATATTTCTGTGTTGGACTCAATTTCCATCTGTTTAAGTTTTATCTGTGTCTCGGCATTCAGTTGTGCTTGCTTGGCTGCCGCGTCGATTTCCATTTGTAATTTCTTTTCTGCTGCCTCAATCTGCATTTTCTTTTCTTCGGCCTCCATTTGCAATTTCTTTTCTTCTGCCTCCATTTGCAATTTCTTTTCTTCTGCCTGCATTTGCAATCTCTTTTCTTCGGCCTCCATTTGCATTTGTCTTTGTTTCTCTTCTCGTTCTATCGCTCTTTCTTCACGGGCCATGTTTTCTGCGTGCGCTTTCCTGTGCCCATTCTGACAGTTTCTCTTCTTTATAACCTAACTTTATTCCTTGCTCAATGCACTTATCTAAGCTAGACATTTTGTGTTTTACTTGTTTGTAATGTTTATAGAGTTAAATCCCTTAGAAAAATATGTTGTGTAGTCGAAAATTTGGTTAACTCCCTTAATTATTAATGTGTAAATCAAAAGGCAAGGTTATGTTGGTGACAAGGTCATGAATATGCAAACAAATCAATTTTGAAACAAAATAATACAATGATGGAAAATGAGAAGTACAGCCTAGAGATGTAATGGGTATGATGTGAAACTTAGCTCTGAATTTTGAAGCTCCTCGATGTTGTCTTGTACTCTCGTCACTGTTGGAAAGGTTTCATAGGTTGCACGCGGCACTAGTTGCGGAACAATCTGCTCGTGGAGCGAGAAAACATTAGTCATCGTCACAAAAAAAAAATATGTCAAAATAGTAACATGTCAACAACAAAAAATAGTTTACAGAATCAAAATAATGAGGCACTGTGGAGGCAATGGTGAGACATTGCCGAGGGACTCAGATTACTTCTATTTTATCGCTAGATAGCTACTAGTTTTATGTAAACTTGTAACGTTAACAATTTCTTTGATTTAAACAAATCAATGTGTTACCAAAAATCAATGTTTAACCAAAAATCAATGTGATATGATTAAATAATTAATTTTACATGGCATTTAATAGGTTTTTAAGAAAACATTCTATGCCAAAACCGGAAAACGAGCCCCCAAAAAGCCTGTCATCGTCTTACTCTTATCTAAATAATGGTTCGGGTTCATACAGGCAACAATACACTGTTCGCTAGGATATAGAACATTTATTGTATAAAGTGTACAGTTGGCGCAGTGGGTAAACAGACCCGCGCTCTCTTATATTACATATCACAGATAGTTAAACATCAAACATATAGTTGTCATACAACAATCTAGCACACTATCTAGCCTAAGTATATACATGAATATCTATGAGTCCCTCTCAGGCAGGCCTTGTTGTCTCTCTCCCATCCGTTTGTCCTCTGCCGGTCTCCGCGTGCCCTAACTCGACACGGGCGGTAACTCTGTCCGAGTTCCTCGTGGACCCCGCATTAGGCGGGCCACATCAGTGTCCACGGAATCATGGACTTGGTGACCAGCTCTTTCGAGAAGGTTCTAGATTACTCGGGTCCTGCGCGACTCAATGGTATCCCTTGGGCTGGAGTTGCAGCCCTCTACTATATATGAAAGTGAGGCGGTGACATTTATATTTTCTTGTTGTGTCTTTCATGTAGTTGTGTCGGTTTGTGTTATTTATTCTGTGCCGAAGAAGGCTTTCACGTTCATTTGGTTACTTGTGGTCGTTCTCGACTGGTCTCTGTGGCTGAAGGGCTTGCGAAAATGCTGGTGTTGACTGCAACGTCCCGTAAGGGATTCGCAACAAAAAAAAAAGTCGTTCTCGGCCGGTCGGTTCCTTAGCGAGGGGTTTACGAACGTAGTTCTTAATCGCACTTACCCGAGTTCGAAAAACAGCTGGGGTTATTTGGCAGCAGATCACCTTACGTTGGTTATTCTTGAAATGGTACGAGTGCTTATCTTTCAGAAAGCAGTGGCAGACTACCGACCGTAAACTTGCCAAGACATCAAGAACAGCCGAAAATGCTGGTGTTGACTGCAACGTCCTGTACAGGATATGCAGCTAATTTTTTAACAATCGTGTTCTAATAAAGCTCACTATCTACTTTTCGTTTTTTGTTGATTCATTAATTTCTAAACTAGAACAATTCTAGCATAAAAATGTATGGTATATGTGAATCTGTTATACACCCAGCTGCAATCTTACCGGTGCTACAGAATCCGTGCAATGAGCTGAGATTCTCTTTCTGTGAATAGGTAGCATCCGTTAGACCCAGGGCATGCTGGTGTGTTGGGAAATTAACACGCGGACATATTGGCTGGGTCGGCATCTCTGGGTGGGGTAATTATGTGCGATAAGGCGGATGTGGTCAGGGTACTTAGGATCGTGTGTAATTGTGTGGACAAACAGATACAGCAATATTGCCCGTAGAGAAGGGTGTGTCATAGAGTGATCAGAGGATATGGCTGTCGTGGAATACTGAGAGTTAATGATTCCCAGATAGACGACTGTATACACCGTCTAACCAGGTAGAAGAAGGGTTAACAAACGAAGCAGTAAGGGTAACAAACAACGGAGTGACCAGGCACAGGTGTTTTTAGGTCAAGACAGAAGGGGCCGCTTACAGCACAGGTAACCTGTCGCGTGGAAAAATTGGTTTGCGACAAAGGGAGACAGCATTATTGGACAGCATATTGCGGTCTGAATGTATGAATAATGGAAAAGTTTCAGATCTGTAATTTTTCCACTAACTGTGATAATGAAGTAGGAACTTGAGGTGTCAAGCAAGGTCAAGGACTATGCGGCAAAAATGACCTATAAAGAGTGTCCACTTCTTTGTGTAAGTTTAGTGTGTGTTCCAAACTGAACTGAAGGAGATATGTTCTTGAGTGGGAATAGAAATACACGTCCCTAATGATGGAAAGAGGGGATACTAGTGTGTTATTCGCTAAGTGTTTTTCGATTCCAGGAACATAGATGCCTAAATAAGGTATATTAGAGTATAGTTTAGCATAGGAATATAGATGTGAGTGAATAGCATTTAACATTGCTTTCTATTAGTAGGAATAGTATAGACGTTAGGTGAATCTTCTATCCTATGTCAGAGTGGGTTTTTTCGGAAGCCTTTTCATTTCGGCTGGAGGAAAAGACACTCACATAGGAGAGAAGAGGAAGCAGACACAGATCTCATTATTAAATGTATATCACACAGGTTCCCATACCAGTGCGAGACTTATCAACTAAGATATCACACAGATGGCTGTGGTCAAGATCACTCAGTGTTGATAACCCACAAGAAAGCGCTTTAAAGTAATAAAGCACGACACTTGTGCATAAGAAAGGAAAGAAAAGAAGTGTCATCTTAATAAGTCAGGAGGACAGAGAACGGAAAATAGAGATCATACAAACTAAAGAAAAAAGACTCAAATTACTCAGTATCGAAGAGTTGCAAGGGGCATACCAAATGCCTATACCAATTACGAACTATCCAAATAACAGGACATAATTGGTGGAGCGAGCGGGGTACGTACGTACATACATTATACCCATATGACCTGAATGCATAACATGGCATATGCATAAAGGGGTACCTGCATATTGGCACAGGCATAGCGGAGTACCTGCATGTTGGGACATACTGATTGGAATAAAAAGAAGTATACATTGATGACTTTTAATGGAAGGACGTCCATTGGATATATGGTGCCATTACATTTATGGTGGAAACATTTCATTAACGCTGGTGACTTTACAGTGAGAAAGTTCCAGACAGAGTGAATGTGGATAGGTGGTAAGACACATTACATACCTAGTCACACGGTCACACGTCTACATAAGTCTTTATCCTATATCTCCTCTTGTGGATGAGAGAGTGGTTGTGATGTACTGTGTGGTGTTGTAGATTAATAATATTTAATAGACATAGATAAATGATATAGGTTCTAGGTAGATTATCGGTTTATAGTGAGTACTCTTTACTGCCTTGAGGTGTCTTTACTCAACGTGCTGACTTACCTGCTTTAACTATGGCCACTCCCAAACTAACTACAGCCGAACTGAGGGCAAACGGAGAGGAAATTGGGTTGGCTGGTTCAGACTTAACTGATTACATCCAGGAAAGAGAGCGAGAGATTCGTCAAGCGGAACGAGAAGATCGAAAGACCGAGTTGGAAGTGAGAAGAATAGAGGTGGAGACCAAACGAATGGAAATGGAACAGGAGACCAAGCGACTGGAAATGGAACAAGAGGCCAAGAAAATGGACCAGGAGACCAAGCGACTGGACATTGAACAAGAGGCCAAGAAAATGGACCAGGAGACCAAGAAACTGGAAATGGAACAGAATGCCAGGAGACAAGAAATGGAACATGAATACCGCTTGAAAGAGTTAGAACTCAAGACACAAACTAAGGGTGAAATAGATGCAGCAGAAGGAAGTTCATCTTCACCTGGGGCAACCCACATGAGTGGACAGGGTTACCATGCCATGAAGTTTCCCTTGGCGGTCTTTGATGAAAGTAAAGAGAAGATATACCAGTTTTTGGATCGGTTCGAGGCTATGGCAGTCGCTATGGGACTGGATAGAACCAGATGGGCTCTTAAAGTATCCCAGTCTTTACGTGGTTCGGGCTACGAGGTCTACACACGCCTACCATCAGGACAGGAAAATCAGTATGAGGAATTGAAAGCCGCTTTGATGAAACATTATGAAGTCACCGCACAAACGTATAGGAAGAAGTTTAGATCGTCTCGACGAGAGCCGGGAGAACTATTCGCCGCCTACAGTCTGAGGCTGAAATCCTATCTCCAGAAATGGATGGACTTGGCAGAATTCAAGAGGGATTATGAGAGTCTCGAAGAGATGATGGTGGTCGACCAGATGCGAAAGCAAATGTCGAAACCTCTCAGAACCTTCTTGGGAGAACAAGGGGCGGAACGGATTGAGGCTGTGACTAAACTGGCTGAAAGGTTCGTGGAAGTACATGGGGAAACTGAGGAACTAAGTACACAAACCAAAGGTCAAGAGAAACCAGAGAAAAAGAAACCAAAAAACTGGGAAGGAGAAAAAGTGGAACCTTATATAAAGCACACAGAGGAGAGTTCAGAGAAGGTGAAGGTAGGAAACCAGAGCACCTCGAATTCTCAAGCGAAACGACAGTGGTCTGAGAAGTGGTGTTCATTTTGCAAGGCGGCCTCTCACAACACCAAAGACTGCAGATCGAAACCTAAAAGTTCTTACTTCGCAGCATGCAAAGTGATTCCTACATCGGTGATCACAGACAAGGCTGAGGTCGGCGAAGGAGAAAGGAACAAAAAGGACACAAGGAAACCTAGGAAGGGAACAGGGTGCACACACTGCCAGTCGATAACACATAATACTGTGGACTGCAGATGCAAGGCAAACGACGCCAATTGCATAACCAACCTCGAGGAATTAAAAGAGGAAGGCAAGGAAACGGTCAAGGAGATGAAAGGCACTCAGGACCAAGAGAGACCACCTGTGGTTGAACTGATTGAAGTAAATGGCCAACAGGTTGCTTGTCTCTACGATACAGGTTTGGATGGGGAAGCGGTGGTGGACGCCAGCTTGGTAAGCCCAGACCAATTTACTGGGGAGACCATAGAAATACAGCCGGCAATGAGGAGTGCTGTTACCATGACGCTGCCAATCGGCAAGGTGGAGATTAAATCCAGGTACGTCACGGGCATTATTCCAGCTGCTGTATTATCTGACTCCCTATTTCCCATGATCATTGGCACGAAATATGTCTTTTTGGGGATGCCCAAACAGCCAGCCCAAAAGGGAACAGTAGTCAGTGGATCTCAAGGGAAGGAAAAAGAGGCAGAGACACTATGCGACAACTCAGGGATAGGAGAATTGCATACTGCCCAGAGGAAGGATACTACGTTGCATCCTTGCTACAGGAAGCTGCAAAGAAGTGCTGAGCCACCAGAACGGGGACAGTACTTTCTGAAGAATCAACTACTCTATCGGAGAGCTGGGAGGGGAGATAACCTGCACGAGCAGTGGGTGGTTCCAGAGACCCACCGTCCTCACATTCTTCAGAGTGGACACATCATAGGCGAGAATCAACATATGGGTGTCAGAGAGACCTTGCAGCAAATTTCCGGCCGGGAATGGCCGGAGATGTACGCCGGTGGGTGAAGTCTTGTTCGGAGTGCCAGAAAGCACCACACAACAAGCGAGTTAAGAGGAAACTAGCTCTTAAAGTGGAAGACAAAGTGGAAGTGTGGAGTCCAGCAGAGACCAATATACTCCAAGTAGGATGGAAAGGACCTTATCCTGTGGAAAAGGTGGTGTCCAAGAACATCTACAAAATACGGATCGGGGAAGAGAAGAAAAATCTCCCTAGACATCTCATTAGGAAATATGAAGAGAGATCCGGGAGCAAAGCTTCGCACTTTATGGTGATGGCAGCCATTGGGACAAAGGTTACCAGTCCAGACGAAGACCAGAGATCGCCAGTACAACATAGGAGGGCCTATGGGACAGTACGTGATAGGTCAGATTTACCCCACGACAGGAGGAGGGAAATCACAAGTCAGGGAAAGGACAAGAGTGAAAGTTTCACCGGTAACCAAGTTCAGAAGGGGTGGGTAACGTCGGGAAAAGCGAGAATTACCCAGGACTCCAACCAAAGATGGGCTGACCAGATACAATATCGCCCAAGATGGTCCTGGAAGCAAAAGTCCAGGAGATGTGGGAAAGACGACTCGGTCCATCGAGGACGAGGTGGAACATCCCCAGAGGCAAAGCCGGGGGAAAGTAGGTCGACCGGACGTACAGGAGCGAGGAGCCAACACTAGTTTCATTCGTGAGTAGTATAGTAGGGTGTCAATTAGAGCGTCTACTGGATGATGAGGTGAGCCATGTGAGGATCCAATCATATCATCAACACGTGATGTTAATAGCTACTTCGCAGAAGCTCAACGCACGGTGGATGTGATGGACGTTGTTGCTACAACTGGACTTCACAGTGGAATACATCCTTGATAAGGAGAATGTAGGAGCAGATTTCTTATCCAGACATCCAGCTCCGGAGGAAGAAGACTAGGGTTGTGGATCATGGGAATCAAACCTACAGTGAGAAAGATTCGACGCGGTCTAATCTCTTAAGAGGGGGCCTATGTCGTGGAATACTGAGAGTTAATGATTCCCAGATAGACGACTGTATACACCGTCTAACCAGGTAGAAGAAGGGTTAACAAACGAAGCAGTAAGGGTAACAAACAACGGAGTGACCAGGCACAGGTGTTTTTAGGTCAAGACAGAAGGGGCCGCTTACAGCACAGGTAACCTGTCGCGTGGAAAAATTGGTTTGCGACAAAGGGAGACAGCATTATTGGACAGCATATTGCGGTCTGAATGTATGAATAATGGAAAAGTTTCAGATCTGTAATTTTCCACTAACTGTGATAATGAAGTAGGAACTTGAGGTGTCAAGCAAGGTCAAGGACTATGCGGCAAAAATGACCTATAAAGAGTGTCCACTTCTTTGTGTAAGTTTAGTGTGTGTTCCAAACTGAACTGAAGGAGATATGTTCTTGAGTGGGAATAGAAATACACGTCCCTAATGATGGAAAGAGGGGATACTAGTGTGTTATTCGCTAAGTGTTTTTCGATTCCAGGAACATAGATGCCTAAATAAGGTATATTAGAGTATAGTTTAGCATAGGAATATAGATGTGAGTGAATAGCATTTAACATTGCTTTCTATTAGTAGGAATAGTATAGACGTTAGGTGAATCTTCTATCCTATGTCAGAGTGGGTTTTTTCGGAAGCCTTTTCATTTCGGCTGGAGGAAAAGACACTCACATAGGAGAGAAGAGGAAGCAGACACAGATCTCATTATTAAATGTATATCACACAGGTTCCCATACCAGTGCGAGACTTATCAACTAAGATATCACACAGATGGCTGTGGTCAAGATCACTCAGTGTTGATAACCCACAAGAAAGCACTTTAAAGTAATAAAGCACGACACTTGTGCATAAGAAAGGAAAGAAAAGAAGTGTCATCTTAATAAGTCAGGAGGACAGAGAACGGAAAATAGAGATCATACAAACTAAAGAAAAAAGACTCAAATTACTCAGTATCGAAGAGTTGCAAGGTGCATACCAAATGCCTATACCAATTACGAACTATCCAGTGTAGAACTTTTACAGGACAAAAATAGAGAATACTAGAAACTCGATGTGTTTTCCAGGATGGAATTAAGAACGCTATAAGAAAGCAACGAACATTCAGTTTAAGCTGACAGCATATAGTGATCGGTTTAAGTACATTGATACAGTGGTGAACATTTTTTCATTACAAAACAAAACGGATATATCTACAGACTCAAGCAGACGGAGCATTCAGGGTGAGACCGTTCTGTTGTATCTATGTATCGTCCTGTACTTTAGCCGAGAGAAGAGACGAGAGAAGACACGGAGACTATCTATCAACATCTTATCTGGCAGCCACACTAGAAGAACATACCACTACATAGACAATATCCATACATACACCAGACATAGTTTTTATTAATAAATCTTTTATTTATTGTTGAAAGGAACTGTTGTCTGAGTATGTGTTGAGAGAATAATAGAGAGAGTGAAAGAAATAGATATATGGAAGGGAAGACAGAAGAGAGGAGTGTAGACCAAAGTCAGTCAATAATCCCAACAGATAATAAGTTTAAAGATGTGCTTGTTGATTCCAACCTCCTCTCGGGAAAATAACAGGACAATGGCAGACGCTCAGTTCTCTGAGGAAAGGCCAGTTAGTTAATTGCATATCATTTACAGGACTTCACAGTCAGTCCTACCATTTTTTGCTGCACTGTGACCGACCGGCCCTAATAACATTTTATAAAAACTAACGCAAAGCTATCTGCTGCCAAATCTCCCGCAGAAGTGTTTCGAACGCGATATGCGCGATTATGTGTCCGTAAACCCCTCGACAAAGATCCGGAAAGGCCAGGCGGACATAAAATCAGGCAGTAAGTGGTACCATTAGTATTGGGACTCCTCGTTGGTTGTTGAAGATTACTATGGAGCATGTATGGGAATGCCCTGTTTATGTCGGTGTTTTGTTTCCAACTCAACGCCGCTCAATTTGCTATTGTGATATATTGGCAAATTTGCGTTCAGTAGTTTGCTATTGCTTTCTGAACGACCGGCAACCATACAATTTCGTTAGAAACCAACGCAAGCCGGTCGACGACCAATGTGGAAATTTTTCTCCCAACAAATCGGAAAATGAAACGAAAAAGAAATGAAAAAGGCATACAAACCATAAGCAGTTCCGTAGACTATGAGTATCTCTGTCCATCCATAGTAGGTAATGAGGTCCGTGAAAGCCATGCCGATCTGTTGGGAGCCTGGGTACAGGTTGAGAGTTAAAGCATGCACTGGGATGTTGCTGGGCCCCGAGGCATCACTGCGCATCTCCATGTGGGGTATTTGCATCGAGGCACAGAGCGAGTTGACATAGGCCGCTAGGTCTACGTGGCGGGGGACCGAATACGGCGATTGTGTCCTGCTCAACTTGAAGACAAACTGGAAAGGAACATATAACAATAATAGCTTTAGATATTTTATAAGCTGATGTACACCTTGTTTGATTTAACGTGTTACTTGATTTAGTCATTGATAGACAGAAATACAAATGGGTGAATAGGCAGACACACAGTCTGACAGTTAGACTGGCCCATGGACACAGAGAATGAGCGGAGATAAACAGAGAGACTGACTGGAGGTAAAGCGTAGACAGACAGGTAAACGGACACATCTAAAGACCATAAGACCCATGCAAACAGACATACAGATAGGTGGATTATCGGACGGCCATTGGGCTGGCGGTCAGAGAGAGAGAGGGAGGGAGAGAGAGAGAGAGAGAGAGAGAGAGAGAGAGAGAGAGAGAGAGAGAGAGAGAGAGAGAGAGAGAACGAACGAACGAAAAGTCTTTATTTTCAAAGGGTTAAGAATTGGGCACGCAGGCCCGTCTGACATTCTGCCCTTCTTCTCTATTTCCATTCATACATTCTTTCATTCAACATCACTTATGAAGCAAATTTTGGCAACAAAAGAACAATAGCATTAAAACGCAAGAAAAATAATCAATAACAAATGACTCACTGAGGCAGTGTTTAACATGGGCATTACGCATTATAAATACCTAAGGAGGGTGTAACGTGCCATACATAAGGGAATGTTTTTTTGGCTAGTTGTCGTTTGAGATAAGTTACCATTATTGTCTTTTTGTGTTTTTGTTTATGGGGGTATGTAGTCTGTACTGAGGTAGTGTTCAAACAGGTTGCGAATGTATGTATAATGATTGGTGGCGTCTTTGATTTCTTGTGGAAGATTGTTCCACAACTGTGCGGCAGAGTATGCTAAGCTTGTTTTATATAAGTCTATCCTAGGTTTAGGGACATGAAGTATATTTAGTCGTTTGCTATGTCTAGCGTTATATTTAAACAATGGCCAAAGGTAGCTTGGAGCATTTTGAAATAGGATTTTGTGAATTAGTTTGGCCTTTTTGAAAAGTAAGCGCTTGTGGAGTGGCAGTAACCGGAGACGTTTATGTAGGTTAGAATTGTCGGTAAGCTTTTCACCATTAATTAAACGCACTGCCCTTTTCTGGAGTGAATATAGGCGTTTTGTTATGGATGTGGAGCATCCATCCCAGATTGTGGAGCAGTAATCAATATGTGTTTGTATATGGGAAGTATAGAATATCTTTCTTGTGTTTTCGTCAAGACAATTTTTAATTTTAGCAAGTTGGTATACTATTTTGGCTATTTGTTTAACTATAGCATGAACATGTGAGTTAAAGGTTAGATTTTGATCTATGATAACAGCCAGTGCCTTGTGCTCGGTAACACTTTCTACAGGCGTGCTGCCAATGTGCAGCTGAAGAGTTCTCTGCGAGTTGAGAGTGTGAGAGAGAGAGAAAGAGAGAGAGAGAGAGAGAGAGAGAGAGAGAGAGAGAGAGAGAAAGCGCAAAAGAGAGAGACAGATAGAGCGAGAGAGAGAAAGAGACAACGAGAGAGGGAGAGTGGGAAAGAGATCGCGAGAGAGAAAGCGACAGAGCGAGAGAGAGAGAGAGAGCTAGAGAGAGAGAGCTAGAGGGAGAGAGAACGAGAGAGAGAGAGAGAAAGAGACATCTAGAGAGCGAGAGAGAAAGAGACAGCGACAAAGAGAGAGAGAGACAGTCAGCCATCCAGTCAGGTATACAGGCAAGCGGGCAGCCGGGCAGGCATGCAGACAGACAGACAGACAGAGATAGATAAATAGATAGATAGATAGATAGATAGATAGATAGATAGATAGATAGATAGATAGATAGATAGATAGATAGATAGGCAGGCAGGCAGGCAGGCAGACAGACAGACAGACAGACAGACAGATGGTTAGATAGATAGATAGATAGATAGATAGATAGATAGATAGATATATAGATAGATAGATAGATAGATAGATAGATAGATAGATAGATAGATAGATAGATAGATAGATAGATAGATAGATAGATAGATAGATAGATAGATAGATAGATAGATGGCAGACAGGTAGAAAGACAGAACGCAGCATGTAATAATGCGTTGAAAAAATACACAACAAAAATAAACCCCTGAGAAGCATTAAGGCGTCAACAAAAGCAATATGTGTGCACTACTGAACAATCCCTAGGGAGGAGCAGAAAAGAGGAAAATTAGGCTTTATTAAGACAAATGGGATGATTGATGGAAGCTGAAATATGAGCTGACACAGACACATATGCAGCACAAAAGGGAATCTTTGATAATGGCTTAGTGTAATGTCGGAAAACATATGGTTGAGAAGTGCCGCCATTTTCGAAGTGTTCATGCAAAGACCACTTCTTCAGAAATATTTCGTCTGTAAAGGAGACTCTGTGACGCAGTGGCTAGAGCGCTGGCATGCCATTCCTGTAGTTTTGTATTAGAATCTCTATTGGGAATCAGAGGTGTTTCCAAGGCACCAGGGCCGGGATATATACTGGCCAAGACCTGCTGACACGTCCACGCCGTACGTCCTGGGCAACAGGTCCCTTCGGGGACCTGGCTAACATCAGTAGGATCGATGATTCCTCCGAAGCCGGAGAGTGTCTGCCTGCATGGCGAGGAACCACCAGTCTGCAGACCAATAAGCCAGACATGGGACAACGGATGTTCACGCAAACCTCAGGTCCGGTATAACATCACATTGATGTTGGACAACAGGATGTATTCATCCGACATACAGGACTTCACGCTGGAGTTCACAGCCAGCGAACACAAGCAAGCAAGCAGCAAGCAAGAATCTCTGTCAAGACGGGGATGTTACACACATTGACCTATTCTTTCAGTCGACCCAGTCTAAAATGAGCACCGGAAAATTCTAGGAAGTAAATACGATTGACGTGATATTGATCAAATCACCATCGAGTACGGATTGATCTGTAACTATATGAGGCCAGTATTATATGCCCAATCTCACTCGCATGCAAGCTCACAGGCTCCCTAAACGAATTTTTTACGGCGAGTTGCATTGTGATAAATGCTCCCAAGGCGGCCAGAGGAAACGCTTTAAAGACACTGAAAATCTCACTGAATGCTTTTGGAAATCATCATGACACCTGGGAGACTGCAGCCAGAGACCGAAATTCATGGCGTGCATCATTACGCAAGGGTGCAGTCACACGTGAGGCAACCAGGACTGCAAGAGCTGTGAAGAAAAGACAGAACAGAAAAACCACTGCAGAAAATCCTCCTCCAGAAATGTCAAGCATTCTTTGTCCACATTGTCAAAGAACATTTCGAGCCAGAATAGGCCTCATCAGCCATCTTAGAACTCAGAGCTCCATACTATCAACTCCACTGGATGAAATGAATGGTCATCATCATTCTTGATGGACAAACAACAACAACACAACATATGCCCAATCAGCGCTGTAGTTCAGGTGATAGCAAGACGTATTGTCATAAATTCCCTGTCATACGGCGTCGAGAGGTCAAATCAATTGACGGCTATGGACAATAATATACGCAACAACATGGGAAAACAATCAGATGATATTGCGTATGGGAAAGTCGTAATCGACATTGACAAATGAGTCCAAGTAATTCAAGAAGAAGAAGAAGAAAAAGAACAAGAAGAAGAAGGAGGAGGAGGAGGAGGAGGAGGAAGAGGAGGAGGAGGAAGAGGAGGAGGAGGAAGAAGAAGAGGAGGAGATAGTGGAGAAGGAGGAAGAGAAGTGAAGGAGGAGGAGAATGATGCTGGAAAAAAGGAGAAGAGGACGAATAAGACGAAGTACTTTGAGTTTCTTAACCCTAGATAGTGGGTACTTTGACCCTTTCTATTCTAGATAACTGATACATCGCCTCTTTCTATTCTATATAGTTTGTGGTTTGAATATTTTTCTACTCTGGATAGTTGGTATTTTGACTTTCCCTATCCTAGATATTTGGTACTTTGACTTTCTTTTTCCTAGATAATTTCGAGATAAAAATCTACCCAAAGTATTTCAGGATCGTGTCGGTCCTACGGAGTTCGTGCACTGAGCTGAGATTCTCCGGACTAAGTCTTGAGTTAGAAGTAGAACGGAGCACTTATGAGTTACACCCATGTGCCGTGCCGTCGACTAAACTAAATTAACCGAAACTAAACTAAACTTTCCTAGATACTTGGTACTTTGAATTTCTCTGTCTTAGATAATTGGTACTTTGACTCTTTCTATCCTAGATAGTTGGCATCTTGTCTTTCTCAATCCTAGATACCTGGTACTTTGGCTCAGTCAATCCTAGATAATTGTTATTTTGACTTTCTCTTTTCGAGATAATTAGTATTTTGTCTTTCTCTGTTCTAGATAGCTGGTACTTTGACTCCACCTATCATAGATATTTGGTTCTTTGACTCTTTCTAGGCATTGCCATATACAGTAGATATTAAGATAATCACGTTCCGACGTATAATCACACACGAAAGTACACACTAACACGTGTACACACAAAGAGAGAGAGAGAGAGAGAGAGAGAGAGAGAGAGAGAGAGAGAGAGAGAGAGAGAGAGAGATAACAAAGGTATAATGGGTTATAGTAATGCCTGCCTAGACGAGTGTTACATTCGTGATTGATTCATAGACTGAATGAATGAATGAATGAATGAATGAATGAATGAATGAATGAGGGTCGACAGCAATGACAATCTGGGATCAATGCAAAACTTGCATTTGTGGTGTGAACGCCGTAATCCGAAAACGAAACAACGAATTAATTAATTAATTAAATAATTACATATAAATGATTCGGATAAAAAGGCAGGGCATATTGCATGCCTGCCATCGAGGTATGAAAGCTTAGGAATCCCAAACCTCGGTATAATGACATTAGGTGCCCAGTTTTCTAGCTAGCGATCTTCCCTTCCAAGATCATTCTTCACATAACCCAGTGCCCGTTTGATAAAACTCGGTCAACCCCAGAAACGTACCGATCGGATCAGCAATTTTGCCACTGCTGGAGCTTGCAACAAAATTACTTAGATATTACTTAATTACATAATTTGAACGACATGTTAGTCAGCTTAAAATTACCATGGTAGACAATTGACATTACTGTGCGAACATGTGTATATTTCAGCTTGAAGGATTTATCTAGTTAATTTACTTTATGCTGTGTGAATTCTGCAGTATGTACCTGACGAGATGCAGCGAAATATGCCAGGCAATAAATCGTGCAACTATTGTTTGTGTCTTCGTTATTCAAACACAATTACTGCCTGGACAATCAGTATTTCAGTAATCACCAAGTCACCGTAACGTCCTGGGTTTCTTACCAATAAATATTAATTGTGGAACCCTTTGAGGCCACTAAGACAGTTCTTAAATAAATAAACACGCACTGTTTGACGCTCATAGAAGTAGGGGTAAGAATTAGAGACTAGAGGACGCACTACACAACATACGCATAGTAAAATTACAGCTTTCAATATAAACATTTCAACATAACATTTGTAAATCTATAGCTTTCAATTGCTATGTTGTCTAGAGCGTACTCTAGTCTCTAAATTTTACCCCACTACTATGAGCGCCAAACAATACGTGTGTATTTATTTGTAACAACAAGCACTGTCCAGAATGAGGCAGGACTTTCGGGATAGCCCTAGATGAAGAACAAACACGTATTGATTGCAAAGAATCGCTACAGATAGAAATATAGTGTTAAAGATAACATACGCGTGCCAGCAAGACATAAAAAAAGACGCAGCTCCATATATCAGCAAAGACATCCTTATTCTATAAATATCTTAAATATCATTTCCTGCCGTCTAATGGCGAACGGTGATTCGGGGTTCTGCCGCTGGTATTTGGTCATTTGACACACGTCATTTTCGAATTGAGCATGTGATTACTGTGATTGCGACTTGTTCTCAGCATAGATTGTTGTGGTTACAGTAGCCACGTTGGTTGCTATGTGGCTACAGTTGCCGTTTCATCTTCTTATTTCGTTCGATTTAAAATTATTGTCTGTATGTACAATGTTGTATCATGTATAGATTTCGCTGTCTTTATTTTAGTTCACTTAGTGATCCATTAAGGTTATTTTTACCGTTTTTTTCTCTAGGCAGGAGGTTTGTCTATATAAGTTGTATTCGGGACAGTCCTGGAGTGTGTGATCTACTGTCTTCAGCGCCAATCCACATGTTTTTGTCTATATAAGTTGTATTCAGGACAGTCCTGTAGTGTGTGATCTACTGTTTTCAGCGCCAATCCACATGTTTTTCTGTATATAAGTTGTATTCGGGAGAGTCCTGGAGTGTGTGATCTACTGTCTTCAGCGCCAATCCACATGTTTTTGTCTATATAAGTTGTATTCAGGACAGTCCTGTAGTGTGTGGTCTACTGTCTTCAGCGCCAATCCACATGTTTTTGTCTATATAAGTTGTATTCAGGACAGTCCTGTAGTGTGTGGTCTACTGTTTTCAGCGACAATCCACATGTTTTTCTGTATATAAGTTGTATTCGGGACAGTCCTAGAGTGTGTGATCTACTGTCTTCAGCGCCAATCCACATGTGTACAAGGTTGATTTGCCAATCTTGAATTTTGTATGCATGTGGTTGTGTAGTTGATTGTGTCCTGTTCTGAGGCGTAGGAATGATAACTTATTTTCGCCAGTCCATAAAATTATAATCGTTTGGTGCTTGTGTTGGTGATTTTCAGGTTGATTTATTGATTCTTATTTCTTTTAGTGGTATGTCACTGGTACATCAAGTTATTCTTCTGTTGCTCTTTCTTAGCTAGCTGTTCTGCTCTCTCGTTTCAGGGCACTCCACAGTGAGATGGTATCCAGTGCATGGTGACTTTACGCTGGCTGTCAAGCTCTAATAGTAGTGTCAGTAGTACTGGCAATTTCCCTGACTGGAGCGCCTAAAGTACTGATTTTGCATCTCTCAAAAAAATAACACCATGGGCTGTGTACCGCGGTTTATTTCAGTATTTTCCATGTTGCAATCTTGAATGCCCGGATTTCTGCATCATGATTATGGCAGTACTTAAGTGTTGGTACCTTGATCGCATCTCTGGTATTATTTGAGCGTTATGTGCACACTCCCGCTTCTCTATTTCGAACAGCATTTTGTGCTGATCCATCTGTGTAGACAGATGTGTATTCTTCACCAAGGAAGCAGAGTAGTCGTTCTTCGTAGTATACTGTTCTGTTATCCTTGTCGAATATTCCTTTCACTGTTGTCTGGTTTTGAATTTAGTGGCCTACGTTCTTCTCTCCAATGAATTCGTTCAGAAATTTGATGTTGTAAGATAGTCACAAAAGTTGATTCCTAACAATTGGTATATTTCATTATACCACAAATAATGATATATCTTGTATACGGGGGCGGGGGTGGGGGAGGGGTACGGGAGATACGAACTGTGGACAGAGCAGTGGTGTCTCTGCAGAGTTGTGGATAATATGTGGGTACGAAAGCCATATTAGTTGCTAGGTGGTGTCTGATATCTTATAATTGTCAACCACAGTCCTGCTTCAAGTACGTTATCCGCCGTCTCCCTAAGCTGTTGAACTGCGTGGCTGAGTGCTTACGGTGCCCTCATCTGATGTGCACATTGACTCCCTACAATTGGTATATTTAATTATGCCACAAATAATGATATATATATTGTATACATTTGTAATAACGCCATTGAGACGAGTTTCATTCAATAACACCTCGCAGTGTAATTTCAATTCTCTTTTCTAATAATTCCTTTTGCAATTTATATTCTCTATTCCTTCTATTCTCTCTTGAGTAGTATGTTCAGTGTATGAAACTTCGATTCGTTGTGTCATAGTATCATCATCACCGTCTCATTCCAGCTGCCGTAGGCATTCATGACTCTCCACTGATCTTGGTTTTTGGTTTTCTGGGTCAACACTGCGGATGATAGTCCTTCATGCCACGGATCTCAATCCATCCAGCATTATTTCTCTTGGTCTGCCTCTGCCTCTCTTTCCTTTCATCTTTCTAGTTGTCAAGATGTTGTCCAAAGCCTGTCTTCTCATCATGTGACCAAAGAAAGCTATTTGCATCTTTCTTATAGTTTATGTAATGTTCTAGTTTCAGTAGCTTCGTTCAGGTAATCGTTGTTAGTTATTTTGGTAGTTCAAGGAATTAGCAACATTCGTTTCTGGAACCATATCTCTGTTAATCCAAGTTCTTCGTAATTTGTTTATTTACAGTCCAGGATTCCCTGCCATACTTCAAAACAGGTTCTATATAGCACTTCAGTACCTTCTTTCTCACATTCAATGTTAGTGACTTATGGCATGAGATACTCTTCATTTTCTGAATTGCAGCTTTTGCTTGCCCTATTCTGCTCTTGATCTCTGTTGTGCATCTTCCATTCTGGGTTTCAAGATTGGCTTTTTCAACGCTAAATCAGATAAATCTGGCTTTATTAAAAACAGATTTCGAGTCCAAATATAAGTTTGGCGTTGTGGCATTTTTCTTGGCTTTTTAAAAATTTGTAATGGCATAATAATTAGCTATAAATGTCTCTTTTTGAATTTGTCAAGTTAATTGTTATCTTGTTTTAACACTTTTTTAGGTAAACCAAATGCAAAACAATAAGCTTAGCTTATACTGGTTTCGGTTCATTCTCGAGAAGGAACGTAACTAACAAGTAAAACACGAATGGTTTTCGTACTGTTTGTACTGTTCTGTGAGCACACACGCACTGCGCAGCCACCTTGCTGTTCAGTTACGTTTTCAAATTCATGATACCTTCAGGGCAAGTATTTCTTATTATTGAGCCCATTATCATGCCAAAGTGGACACCATATTATGATACTAATCGGAAATATAATAATCATTGGGAAAAGACATTTGTGTGGCTCAAGAAATCCACGTATGGTTCTGAATTGGCATATTGCAAATTGTGGCAGTGTAATATTGTTCCAAGACTTTCAAATCTCGCAAATCACGAAACAACAGAAAAACACAAGCGGGGCGCGCCATCTTCTTCACAAAAAGACACTTTCAATGATGACAATAAGTAAGAAAATTTATGATAAAGTCAAATTAGCAGAGTTACAAATTGCTGTTAGCATGACCTGCCATACGCACCATCGATCGCTTAGGTGAAATAATGGTAGCCCATGGATGAAAACTCTTGGTCAGATAAAATTGCACCGAACGAAGTTCACATCACTAATAAGAAATGTTTTTCACCATCTTTAAAATCTGATGTAATCCTAGATCTGCAAAACAAGAACTGCATATTCATCATTGATGAGTCCACTGATGTCTCGACAAAAAAGTATTTGTGCACTTTAGTTAGATACTTCAGCGATAAAATAAATGAAATTACTACTAGTTTTCTAGGTTTGATTCCAGTTCAGGAGGCTACAAGAGACTCTATGTTTAATTTGATTAACAATGAAATTGAAAAATGTAATCAAACATTAAAGAATTGCATTGGATTTGCATCAGATGGTGCTACCAATATGGTTGGATCCACAATTCAGTTTGGTCCAGAATGCCAGATGTATCTCCTTCTTGTGTTTAGTATAAGTGTGTTTGCCATTCATTAGCATTGTGAATCAAATATTTTTTTTTTTTTTAAGCATATCCTTTACAGGACATTGCTGTCAACATCAGCATCTTTCAGCTGATTGTTGATTTCTTGGCAAGATTACGCTCAGTAGTTTGCCATTGCTTTCTGAGCGGCCGGCTCACATACCCCGTAAGTTACCGACGCGATTCGAACCACTGCTGATTCTCACCATCGACACGTTACCTACGAGAGTATACGAGATTACGGAGAAAAGTCGCTAATCTTTAGGCCATGAAGCCGGCTTAAATGCTCCTAGGCATTTAAAATTATCCAATTGGTTAAGAATTGCCCCTTCTATTTCCATTTCACATTTTGGTGTTACCATGTACTTTGATATCATTATTACTGTTTTCTTGCTACTCAAGGCGAGTCCTTTCTTAGCAATCTCTGCTACTACAAAGTCCAATAATTGCATGATCCGCCACAAATACTGTGTGATCTCATAGCGTATATTGTTTAAATCATAACCTCCGATTAGTATTCCTGGTTTCTCTTTGATCTCTCTCATTATTACTTCGCAATAGAGGGAGACTAGCCATCGCCGTGGCGATGGAGTTACGGACGCAGCTCGTATTCTCCTGCATACCTGCGTTCGAAACACAGCTGTGGCCGATTTGGAAGTAGACAGCCTTACGGTGTTTTTTTAATGAAATGGTATGAAACCGGTCATTTATAATGCAATTTTCAAACTACTGAACGTATACCTGCTCAAAAATCACGAACAGCCAAAGAATGCTGGGATTGACTGCTACGTCCTATAAAGGACATGCAACAACTTATTATAGTGGGAGAAGAGATCCGGTAACAAGGCAACTCCCTGTCGTACTTCTAGCTTTATATGTTCATACTCGCCCTCTTAATTTACAATTTTAACTGCTGCTACTTGATTCCAGTAAATTGTCTTTATTATTCGGAGAACTGTCCCATCAATGTTACTATCTTCCACCATTTTAGTCTGTTCATCAAGTTTTACTTTATCTACTGTGTCTCTATTTATCCTCATAGTAGTGTTCGAATGTATATATTGCAATGTTTGTACCCTTTCCTTCCACACATCCATAATGTTCTTCACCAATTGCCATTTTGATTTTCTTTCTTATTCTCATTATAATTCTGAGTAGAACCTTAGGCACATGGTTTATGAGGTTAATTGTAGGAGATACGTCGCATTCAATTTCTCCTGGTCTTTTTGGAATAGCTATAAATACAGATATAAATACAAATATAAATTCCTCGTCGAGTGTCACTGCGAGCGCTAACAAGTCAAGTCGCATTATTCTGTCAAGAAGCCTGATACGCGGGAAAATGTCACGTTGAAAGTCCAACAACAAGAAACATGCTGCGGCCAAGATGTGCAGCGTGGGAGCCGACAACAAGAAGAACAACGTGGAGAGCCTACCTGCTAGCTGCATCAAAGAGCCTGATACTACAGCTATTACTGAAGCTACCACGAGGGAGAAGATCGACAGCCCAACTCAGACAAGAATCAAGACAACAGAGAAGAAGGAGGAGAAAGACACCAGAGCCGGGAACTCCGACTCAAAAACAGTCCGTTGGGTTGTCAAGCGGATCCAAGTGGAGCTGACAGATGAAGAAATCCTGAAGCAGCTACGTGAAGAGAATCTTCACATCCGATTCTTGAAGGCGGAGCGGCTCCTCACCTACTCCAAGATACCTACAACCTTGGCAGTAGTGACGTCGGAGGGTAGCGAAATGCCGACCACAGTATCAATCAACAAGAGAATGCAGCAGCCAGAGAGATTCATCCTAAGAGTCAATCAATGTTCAAGATGCCAGAGGGCCGGCCACAGCAGAGCAACATGTCGCAGTAAGACGGAAATCTGTCGATACTGCGCCGATCACCACGCCTTCAAGGAGTGTCCGCTGGCCAAGCTGGACACGGACTTCCGAGCTCCTAACAACAGAAGAAAGTGCGCCAACTGCCTGGCGAAGCATGGAGCAAGATACTTGGGCTGTCCGTACCTGCAACGACACAGAGACGTCTTGAAGAAAGCCATCACCACAAAGACACCATACAACGAAGCAATGCGGAGGTGCGAGTCAGCAACATGCATCTCACAAGCCGAGAAAGAGCAACTGCAAAGCCAGATTGAGGAGCTAAAGAAGCAAGTCAAACTACTGCAAACATCGGCACCAACCAGCGGCAATGGGAAACTTCTTGCCGAAATAAAGGAATTCCAGCGGGACATCAAACAAGAGGTGGAGAATATGAGGTAGATGACAAAGATAAATGAAGAGATTCTGCGAGACATCAAAGCGGTAAGAGAAATTCTAACAACTGAAAGGGAGCCGACCTAAAAGAAACCAGCACAAGAAACAGAAAAGCACACAGAGAAACCGCAAGATGACATCCAACAAGAGGACGAGCCGGAACCGCTAGACAAAGCCAGCAACCCAGCCACGACAATACCCCGCCAGACATCCGAAGAAAACCAAGACGAGCACTCTGAGGACGACACGGAGAGGCCCCGGTGTCCTACCTTGGAGGAGCTACGAGAGTCGGCAAGGATTGAGAAACTCAGACACGAGGAATTCAAAAGGTGCTGGATTGAAAGAGAAAAGAAGAAACCAAAAAAACTCAGGAGACCGGTAGAATACCCAACTACAATCTTGGAACAGGATACCGACTACTCGTACTACATAGAAGACGGAAAGAGAAAACCATGGCTGACCGCGGAGGAAAAACTCGAATGGCAGAAGCTAAAACTCGAAGATGAAAAAAAGTACAAGAAGGAAAATAGAAACGTCGAAAAGCTCCTACAGAAAATACACAAAAAAGGAGACTAAAAGACCTAATAAAAAGTCCTTATAAGGACTACAGCCAGTCAAGCCAGACGAGCCAGGAGCCTACACCAACAAAGAAAACCACAAGAACAGACGAGCACAAAGGATAGCCGCCGACCGATCCCCAAGCTGACGTCACAGACACAAACCAACATAATCAGTCCGAGATAGGACTCACAAGACAAGAATTAGGGTGAACAAACCCACAAAAACCACGGTCCTCAACAATAACCGACGCTGATTAAGCAGGTTGAAAGAGGCCGAATTTGGAATTTTTGTTTTGAAAATTGGAATTGGAATTGGAACTCTGATGATGTGAAGGATTCGTTCTATGAGGAGTTAGACTCTGTGATCAAAGCAGTTCCAAAATCCGACTACATTTGTATGCTCGGTGACTTCAATGCTCTTGTGAGCAAGGACTCGAGTTCATGGCCAGTGTGCTTTGGAAAATACAACATCGGTCGCATGAATGAAAATGGGCAAAGGCTGCTGGAGCATTGCACCAGAAATGACCTATGTATTACAAACTCCTTTTTTAAGACACAAAAGAGCTGCATAAGGTCACATGGAAACATCCAAGATCCGGCCATTGGCACCAACTGGACTTCATCATCACACGGAGACAACATCTGTGATACGGATAATTCTTTGATTGTTGCAAGGGTTAGACTGAGACCAAAGAGAATCTACACAGCTAAACACAAATCTAGCCCCAGGATTAATATTATTAACACTCACGATCCTGCAAAGTGCTTTCAGTTTCAACGGCAACCTAAAGTCGCTTTCACTGATACACCAGACAATTGTACAGTAAGTGAAAAGTGGGGACAACTTAAGGAAACTCTTTATAAGACTGCCGTAGAGGTTTACGGCACTGTGGATCATAAGAGGCAGGACTGGCTTGCGGCAAACAACCAGACTCTGCAGCCCTTGATTGATAAGAAGAAGATAGCTCTCTTAAGAAACAAGGAAAGACCAACACGTAACACTCTGAGTGAGCTAAAGCAAGCTAGGAAGGATGTGCAAACGGCTGCCAGGCAGTGTGCAAATGATTATTAGATCAAGTTATGTGAGTCCATTCAAATCGCAAGTGATAAGGGAAATATCAGAAGCATTGTATTAAGGAATAAAGAAAGCCTGTGGTCCAATGATCAAAAGAAGTGCACCAGTGAAAACCTTGACTGGAGAAATCATAACTGATAAGAAACAGCAGATGGACAGATGGGTAGAGCACTATTTGGAGCTTTACTCAAGTGAGACCAAACTAGCGGATAATGCCCTCAATGCCATAGAGGCTCTACTAACCCTTGACCATCTGGACACACATTCCCACCATAACAGAAGTTAAGTGTGCTATAAATAAACTTGCATCTGGCAAGGCTCCAGGTAAGGATGGGATTCCAATAGAGGTTATCAGGAGTGTGCAAGACACACTCACTCTACAGAACAACCAGCTAATAGAGCTACGCTGGCGAAAAGGACAAGTCCCACAGGATTTTAAAGATTCAAGCATCGTAACATTGTACAAGAACAAGGGCGATCGGAGCGACTGCGACAACTATAAGGGTATCTCACTTCTGTGTATTGTTGGAAAAGTTTTTGCCAGAATTGTTCTGCGCAGACTTCAAGTCCTAAAAGATCAAGTCTACCCCGAATCACAGTCTGGCTTTCGACAGAACTGGTCTACCATTGATATGATATACGACAAATGCACGAAAAATGCCGTGAACAGAATCAACCACTGTTTATTGCCTGCATCGACCTCACAAAGGCATTTGATTTGGTCAGTCGTAAGGGTCTGTTCAAGGCACTAAAGAGCAAGTCGCCGCTGAATGTGTTGCATGGAGGGCAAGCATCAGAAATGGAATAAAGACAAAGGAGAAAATTATTGCAGATAAGTCACACACCGAGCGTGTATGACGTAAGATGGTGCATGATGGTGGAAATGACCACGTGTTCACATGCACCCACTGTGAATGAACAGTTACAGCGCGAATTGGCCTTATCAGTCACATTCGCTACCGCCATGCGTAAAAGTTATTATGCATTTTTGAATACCACAAACTCTCGTTTGTCAAGACGGCAAGATTCCAATATATTTAATATATACTAATATAATAAATACAGATTTCAGCATATCGCTTGGTAGATATTTATTTCTGTAAATATTATTCTACATTTTGATTAATATATCTACTCCAAATTCTCCCAGTACACATAATTCTTCTATTGTGATTCCATCTGACCCAGCTGTAAGCCTGTATTTCCTTTCTTCACATGTTTGACAGCGTCAGCGACTTTTTCTTTCAGAGTAAGTTGACCTTTTAATTTTTTTTATTCTGTTAATTCTTCCCTTTCTCCACCATATAATTCTCTCATATGCTCATTTTACCTCCTTATTATAGCAACGCACTCCAATAATATCATTCCTGTTTTTCATTATAAACACCCTGTATTTACTCTTATTTTTCTTCCCATAAGCTCACTGATTTGTCAGCGCATAATTTTTGTACCTTTGATAGAATTTAATTCGATTTTCTTGCGCTGCTCGTTTAGCCAACTTTCTTTTGCTTTCACACCTTTATCTCTTATTTCTTTATTTATTTTAGCATATTCTTGTTTGTATTTATAATCTGTTTTCTTTTTCGTAGGATACTTATTTTTATTTTATTGTTGTTTAGGGAGATTCCCCCCCCCCCCCCTCCCCATTTTCGTCGTGGGATTTACGTTTGTCGTAGTAGAGTTCTTTGTAAGATATGTTCACTGTGTGTTTAGTATCCTACACTTTTTCTAAGGCATTACACGTATCTAGCTGTTTTTATTTCATATGGCTCAATAGACTGATTATTCTAAAACCTGAGCACTCAGATGCTTCTGATGCTCCTAATGTGTTGGGGCTATATTATCTGCATTGTTGTTTTATGTCTTCTGTTGTAAAACCTGTATTGAAGATATTGCATAACTCCGTGATTTTTATGTACTTAAATGTTGTTAGAGGCTACAATTGTGTCTATTTCTATTTTATCTCTGCCGGGGTCTTGCCTTCTCTGCATGTGTTGATTGTTTTCTCTAATTCATACTCGAGGATACAAGGCACTTTATTGATGTTGGTGTTTTATGTTCTATATTCGTAAACAATTCTGTGCATATAGTAATGCCGGAGAATAAGTAATGAAATGGTGAAACACGATATGCTGTGGTTGTGTGGCTTTGTAAAGAAGACTATTGCGAATATTGTGGCAATAGTTGGGATATGACTGAGCTATCATATAACAATAGACAGTACCTGATTTCATCTAACGCCAATGTTGGTTTGGATCACCAAACAAGACATCCCTCATTGCGCCATCGGCTTCGAGCGGAGGAGCGCATTTAGAAAAGTACAAGCCGTATTCTTCTTCTTTGTCTTCTTCTTCAGCGTTCCGAGCCATAGAGGTTCTTTGCTGCAGATACAATCCGTCTCCATTCGTCTCTCTGGTGGACCTTCTCTTGCCAGTCGTTGATTCCAAGTGCTTGTAGGTCTGTAGATATATTATCTCTCCGCCGTCTTCTTGGTCTACCTCAGGGTCTACGGTCATTTATTTCCTGAGTGTAAGCTAGTTTTGTTTCCCTATTATCTTCCATTCTTTCTATATGCCCCAGCCATTGTAGTCTATTAGCCTTCATGATATCCTAGTGCGAGAAAATGCGGTTGTCGTGATTTCGAGTCCGCATCGAAAAAAGGGGAGGGTTAGGGGTGACTAACATTGATTTGAGCTTCAAGATCAACCTAACCTAAAATGGGTACCTGGACATGTTGTTGAACGTAAAGGCGTCCGGCATACCACTGGTCTCGTCATTCACAGAGTGCGGACACGTCAATGAAAGGGTTGTAAAGGGTAGTTCACTTCCTTGTGCACATGCACCCCCCCCCCCCCCCTCTCACACATCATGTTGGAATGTAGTTCTAATACCCGTAGTTGTATTATTTCTATTACAGCCAGACAGACAGACAGACAGACAGACAGACAGACAGACAGACAGACAGACAGACAGACAGACAGACAGACAGACAGACAGACAGACAGACAGACAGACAGACAGACAGACAGACAGACAGGCAGAGGGTGACAATGAGACGGAGAGAAAGAGAGAGAGAGAGAGAGAGAGAGAGAGAGAGAGAGAGAGAGAGAGAGAGAGAGAGAGAGAGAGATAGAGAGAGAGACAACGAACGAACGAACGAACGGAAATCTTTTATTTTTAAAGGGTTAAGAATTGGGCACGCAGGCCCGTCTGACATTCTGCCCTTCTTCTGTATTTCCTCTCATACATTCTTTCATTCAACATCACTTATAAAGTAAATTTTGACAACACAAGAACATTAAAACGCATGACAAATAATCAATAACAAATGACTCACTGAGGCAGTGTTTAACATGGGCATTATAAATACCTAAGGAGGATGAGAAAGAGAGAGATAGGTAGATAGAATGAAAGTGACAATGAGAGAGAGAAAGAGTGAGATAGAATTAGAGAGATAAAGAGATATGTAGACAGACATACAGAGTGAGAGGGAGAGAGATAGCGAGATCAAGAGATAGGTAGATAGACAGAGTTGCAGTAAGAGAGAGAGAGAGAGAGAGAGAGAGAGAGAGAGAGAGAGAGAGAGAGAGAGATAGCGAGATAGGTAAATAGGTAGACAGACAGACTGTCAGAGACAGAGTTAAAGAGAGAGAGAGAGAGAGAGAGAGAGAGAGAGAGAGAGAGAGAGAGAGAGAGAGAGAAAGAGAGAGTTAGACAGACAGATAGACGGACGGCGGATAGACAGACATTTGTTATATGTGTGTTTATGTGAGTATATGCGAATGTATCACAAATGAATATGTTATTTGTGTGTTTATATGAGTATATGCGAATGTATCACAAATGACAGGCGCTATATGTGTGTTTGTGGGAACATGCGTATGTATCACAAATAATGCCATTCTCACGTCGAACAATCACGAATGCAATCCCAGTATGAGAACACGGTGCCAGACAGACTCAATGGGCCAGAGATTAACCAGAGAGCCCTGTATTGAAATGATATTCTGCAAAACACTTGTGTAACAGAATACAAATGCCCTGTTCACATGCCTAGGCATGTCGGGAGCGGACACGCCCTTGGCGTTGTCACCCCGGAGAGCTTTGTGATAATCCTCTTGATGCATGTGCAAGTTGTGCTCAAGTCCTGCCCAGTTACAGACAAGCACACATCGGGGAAGGTTCTGCTTTCATTATTATCTCGCTTGGCGTGCAAATGAATACGTCCAGCCAAATACAAGGTAATTTGAAGAGGTACTTCTCGCTCATTGGCACAATAGGAGTGGTTACTGATCTATTATACATTCTTATTTCAACAACTGCGCATTCCAGCTTCATTTGCCGGGAGTTAAAGAGACAAAAGGGTCGACTTCATTGCACGGGGTTTTGTTTCAAGTGATTCGGTCTCTTTCCGAGGGAGGCCTGCCGAAAGAGTCGCACAAAGCCCGAACTCCGTGGTGCCAGCGACGAGTCTCCGAGAAAACTGCACTCGTGAAGCCAACGACGTAGCCGGCATCGAGTGTGTTGGTGCCGAGGTAAAAGGTTCATTCCCTACAGCGGACAGTTGGGCTAAGATGCTGAATTATTGTCCTTGACTTGAGGATGTAAATTACAAGTACCTCTGAAGTCGGAGTGGGTTCGCCTGATGGCAAGGGACACTGGTAATAGGGAAAACTAATATACACGCAAAATTCAGTCCAGCACTACTAGAAGTAGTGTATATGGACCGCACTTTAGTTCACAGTGAGAGAGCAAAAAACAAAATCTCGTGATATGTTCTAGAACAATGGTTCTCAACCTTTTTTGGCTCACGCACTCCTTTATCATATGTTCAGAATATAATTCCCCCCTCCCCTTTCACATTTCCTCCCTATAAATCCCCCCCGCACACCCCCACCGCTACATAGTATACGTAAAAATGGAAGCAAAATGCTATAACACATTCTTTAACAAGTCTAGACGTCAACATAAAACGTGATTTGGGAGTCTATTTACGTTTTAAAACGAATTTCAGAAGAGCGAGAAGTACATAACCGTAAAGTATTGAGGGGAAAACGATATAAAGTAATCGGTTCATGGATTAACGCGATCTTGGAATAATCTTAATTTCCCCCCCCCCCCCCCCCCCCCCCTGGGAAACCCTAAAATTCCACCCAGCGGTTGAGAACCACTGTTCTAGAGTATACTATAAGGCGATATCACCAATACACGAGGGATAGAACTAAAAACGTGTCAAGTCCATAATGAGTAAACAGATGACTAGCTTTCACACACATGTTCACGTAGAGTCGATAGTCGCGGTTCCAACTTCACTGCAAAGAATCACTACATAATGCTCAGTTCCTGTACCACTGAAAATCACAAAAAATGCTTCCCACTGCCCCATGTGAAATGTGTAACAGACAAATCAACAGCATGCACAGGCATACATTCATAAGGCCGCAGCCAGAATGTCAACACAAAACCCGTAACGAACATTACAGTTCAGCAAACATCAGTCCAGTGTACTAGAAGCAGTAGCACGTCTATGGGCTACGATTGCGTTCAAAGAGAGCGAAGACCCTCACAAACAAACAACAAACATCACCCGTTGAAGCAAACCTTTTCCTTTAGCGAGACGTCGATGTGCTGATACCATTTGTGGGCCTAGTGACCACTAGACATATCCATATTTATAATATCTAGCATGCCCTCTAACCTCTACTTCTGTTCTTTACTTCGAACAGTGTTGACGATTATTTGTGAATGTATGAGTCATAATAGGAGCCAAACGGCATATCAAGATAAAGTTAGGTTTACAGTACGTCGCAGACAACCCTAGCATATTTTGGTTGCTTTTTATTTCTTGGCAAGTCTACGTTCAGTAGTTTGCCATTGCTTTCTGAACGACCGGCACCCATACCACTTCGTAAAAAAACCAACGCAAAGCGGTCTGCTGACCAATCGCGCGCAGTGTTTCAAAGACCGGTATGCGGGCTCATGAACTGCGTCCGTAAAATCATCGCCAAGGAGGAGGCGTTTAAAGATAAGTAAAGTAGAAAGCAAAGGAATCCTCATGCCCTGAGGGTATACAGTACTAGCCCAATACTGTGCATAAACCAGTCGGTATTCGATATGTGATGTGGTTAAATACCTTGTTTGCAGCATTTACATCCCACGACAATATTTGGTACACGTATTAGGCTGCGTCGGATTATAAACATCCGACTTTATCGGTGTTCAAAACCTTGTCCTCTCGGTCAGTATACCAGTGTTCTAACCACTGCATTACCTCCACTCCCGAATTTCACCACACACTAGTAACTGTACTATAACGATAGTGTTACACCTCCCAAGTCTACTTCTGAGAACTCTAATTTAGAATTACGACATTTGAATAACTAATTTTCCATTTTGAAAAAAAAACTATGTTATGTTTGAGATTCCAACTTTCACAATATTATTAAAGAAGAGAATGATTGTCGTCTAGAAGCAAACTTCACCACTAATAACCAAACATCTCAGAGATAATTCCCAATGTGACGTGGGATCTTGGCTGTTTGAAAAGACTGCTCCAGACGAGACCAGCAAGGAAGGGACATTTAAATGGTCTTAGCAGACTCTGAAGGCTTACAAATTTGGCTGTTTCCGGCCATGGGTTTATGGGAAATGGCGTTTCTAAAAGCACGAAATGTAGAGGACAATGGCAGAAAGAGGTTTCGTCATCATGGCAACTATGAGGACGTGGTTCCCTCGGTTTGTTGTTGTGGTAAACAAATAATTGGTTAAAAATCACATGGAGACATTGTACTGTTCCTGTGTTTGCATACAACTCTTGGAGGAGCTGTGGTTGAGAGATTACTGTGCCCGTGTCAGGTTCAGAAGGCGGAGAGTTCTATCTTAACTTGGGGTTGGGAATTCGTCCAAGAACCATTGGTGTCTCGTGTTGTTATACGCCTCCCTTTTGACTTATGTAGTGTAGTCGATACTCAATCTACTCGAGTAGGGCGAAAAAATGGAGCCTTTGTGTGAACAGAGTGCACGTTACACATCCCAAGGCATTACATTGTATGAAAACCAATGCAAGGCGGACGAAAAGGCGTGTGAACAGGACCTTTATTTGCTGGTTTACGTATACTTACACATGCTACGCAAATGTATTATGGGTAGGTGTTTGAATTCTTCTGCTCCTTATCATCCATTAAAGCATAGTCCCTCGAGTAAATCACGTTAAGCATAGTATTTGTCGCTATCTCCTGCGTCTCGCACATGCCCTCACCATAGTATTGATCTCTGTCTATAATTCTCTTCTCTGTGTGTTTTTAGGTCTTTCTCTATTACTTTTCCCCTGTGTGTTCCAGAGAAATGTCTTTCTGCTTACACTATTATGAGGCTTTTTGCCCTAGGGGCAAATTATCTTCCTCGCCGTTTTATTCACTGGGATTTGTTGCATTCTTTCAGTATGCTTCGTAATAGTTAGGTAGTTCTGTCATGCCACTTGTATAGTTACGTTCTGCGCAAGCACTAGTTTGTAAATGCTTTTATTGTTTAATAAATAATGTTAGGTCTAAAATGTTTCAGGGCACATGACGATGATGTTGATGATATATATATATATTGGCACCTTTCCTCTTGACAGACGGTAGTTTGGTACATTGTCCTTCAAAAGGCTTAATAACTCCTGGCGGTGGCGCGTGTGGCTGATAAGGCAAATTCGTGCTGTAAGTGTTCGTCAACAGTGGATGCATGTGTAAACATGGTCATTTCCACCACCATGTACCATCTTATGTCTCTCACGCTCTGTGTGAGCTTTATCTGCAATTATTTTCTCCTTTGTCTTTATTCAATTTCTGATAGTTGCCCTCCATGCAACACGCTTAGCGGCGACTTGCTCCCAATGTGCATTATCAATGTCTGTATCAATAATGTCCCGCTTACACACATCTTTGTAGTAGTAGAGGCCGACCCTGAGATCTAACACCCATCTGTAATTCACCAAAAAAGATGTCCTTTGGTATTCTACCATCATCCATCCTCCTAACGTGCCCTACCCATCTAAGTCTACGAAGACTGAGCATGGAACACACCGTCATACAACCTGATCTTTCCAATACTTCAGTATGTGTGATTTTTTCTTGCCACTTAATACCAAGTATTCTTAGCAAACACCGCATATGAAAGTTGTTTAAACGTTTCTCTTGGTGTGAGTAAGTTAACCAGGTTTCACTGCCATAAAGAAGAGTAATAAGGATACAGGCTTGGTAGACGAGGACGTTTGTTTTGGCAGTAATCTTCCTGTTCTCCCAGATTCTCTTTGCTAACATGTTCATTGTTGTTACTGCCTTACCAATCCTGATGCTCATTTTCTGATCTATGGATAATTTTCTATTTACCTCTGATCCTAGATATGTAAAATGGTCTACTATCTCCAGTTCGGCGTCGTCAGTAAAGATTGAAGGTACCCCATGTGCACCTTGTGGCATAATTTCAGAACAAGCATTGGAGAATACAACTCTTTGATTAGTATCCTCCTAATTTTGATCTTGGCCTTCAATCTCTGAGCATTATAGAGGCCGCCATCTTAGCGTGAGTGAATGTATATACCGGCATCCTGATCACGAAAGGCATATTTCAGTAGAAGTGAAAGTATATTCCAAGGAGGGTGGGGGATAGTACACAACCCTGCTTAACTCAACTCTAGATTTCAAACTCTACTGAAGTTGCACCATCAAACTTGTTTATACCCTTCATGCATGTGTGGAGCGATTCCACACTGGACAGAAGAGTTGGTGGGCAGCCAATATTCTTTAGTGCCTTAAACAGACCCTCACGACTGACCAAATCAAATGCCTTTGTAAGGTCGACGAAGGCAATTAACAGTGGTTGATCTTGTTCCCGGCACTTTTCTTGCATTTGTCGCAATGAGAATATAATATCCATGGTAGACTGGTTCTATCGGATGCCGAACTTGTGATTCGGGGTAAACTTGATCTCCTAGGAGAACAAGTGTGGCAAATACTTATTCTAATAATCTATTAGCTGGTGGATCTGTAGAATGAGTTTGTCTTGTCCACTCCTGATAACCTCTATTGGAATCCCATCATTACCTGGAGCCTTTGCCAGACGCAAATTCATTTATAGCACACTTAACTTCTGTTATGGTGGGAAGTGTGTCCAGGTGGTCAAGAGTTTTTTGGTCAAGAGAGGGATTTTTTACGTTCTCAACAATACACACGAGCGTCCGATCTCACTACACAGAGACAAGAGGAAATTTTATTACTAGAAGTCCACGTGAAAAAAATGTGTCTGTAAAGAAAACATTTCATTGTTTCAAAGACAGTTGTTCCAAAGCAGTTTCCTGCCATGGGTCTGTGATGTGATGGGGCTGTGACATTTTGTAGGGGGGCAGCATGGTCTCGAGTTATAGTGTCTGACTCGAGTGCTGGAGGTCCCGGGTTCAAGCCCAGGTGAGGACCGGGATTTATTCACATGCTTCTGTTTGTTTTATCATCACTTGCGATTTGAATGGATTCACATAACTTGATCCAATAGTCATTTGCACACTGCCTGGCAGCCTTTTGTACATCCTTCCTAGCTTGCTTCAGCTCACTGAGTGCTATGCCTTTTTCTTTCCTTATTTCTTAAGAGAGCTATCTTCTTTTTATCAATCAAGGCCTGCAGTGTCTGGCTGTTTGCAGCAAACCAGTCCTGCCTCTTGTGATCCTCAATGCCGTAAACCTCTATCGCATTTTTATAAAGAGTTTCCTTAAGTTTACTCCACTTTTCACTTACTGTACAATTTTCTGATATATCAATATTAGTGAGCGCGTCTTCAAGTTGCTGAAGAAACTCAAAGCACTTTTCAGTATCGTGAGTGTTAATAATATTAATCCTGGCGCTAGATTTATGTTTAGCTGTGTAGATTCTCTTTGGTCTCAGTCTAACTCTTGCATCAACCAAAGAGTGATCCGTATCACAATCAGCACTGTGGTAACTTCGAGTTAATGATGTATGGTTCAGATGTTGCTTCCGTATGATGATGAAGTCCAGCTGATGCCAATGGCTAGATCTTGAATGTTTCCATGTGCCTTTATGCAGCTCTTTTATTTAAAAAAAGGAGTTTGTAATGCATAGGTCATTTCTGGTGCAATGCTCCAGCAGCCTTTGCCCATTTTCATTCAAGCTACCATTGTTGTATTTTCCAAGGCACACTGGCCATGAACTCGAGTCCTTGACCACATGAGCATTGTAATCACATAGCATATAAATGTAGTCGGATTCTGGAACTGCCTTGATCACAGAGTCTAACTCCTTCACATCATCAGAGGAAGCGAGTGTCGGTGCATATGCAGTAATAATGGTGGCAAAACCACAAGAGGTTGCCAAGCGCAGGGATAATAGTCTTTCATTACCTCCAGCTGGAATTTCAATCATTCCCAGTAGCGGATTTTTCACTGCAAAGACCACACCATGTTGCCTTTTTCCTGCCTGCCCTCTACCCTTCCAAAAAGTGTGTAATTGTTTTCCCTGAGTGGTCCTTCTTCAGCAAGGCGAGTCTCCTGCAGACCAGCAATATCAATGTTAAGACGATTGACTTCGCATCAATCATAGCCGTATTTCTCACATCGTCAATATTCGTCAAGTCAGTGGAAAATCCTGGACACATGGTTCTAAGGTTCCAGGCTGCAAGCCGTAGCTTGAGGTTTCTATGTTTCTTTTTATTAGTGCTTGGATGCATAGGTTTTACGGCCTGCCATTAAGATTTTGTCCTAGCCCCAAGCACCCATTGAAGCAGGCAGGCTGTGGCGGATCAGCACCCAATTGGCCGGGGTCTGCCCAGCTTGAGGTGGGTGGTAGCTGATCAGTGACACCTGTAGGTGTCTCCCACCGTCAGAGGCACGCCGTGGCACCCTATGGCACGCCAATTGACAAGGACTTATAACTAGTAAAAGTTACCCCTCGCTTTGATTCCGAGACCAGTTAAGACCGGGGATGGAGTTATTGCCTCTCCATAGCACAAAGCCTGGGCTAAATTATAGAGACCATGTGTTGCCCATGCAGCATGATCCCTCTCTCGGTCTGCCTAGCTCACTCCAGAGGAAAAGTAACACCAATACATCTGGAACAAGACAAGCTGCAGAAGCTGCCGGAGCAGCAAAGCAATGCTCTAACTGTCTGCCTGTCGGAGCTTTGATCCTAGACCAGCTGCCAAACAAGGCTTAGGGCCTGGTTTGACCAGCCATGCCATTTTGTCTTTAGGTTGCATTTCCTCGCACCAGGATAAGGCTTGTACCCTCCCAATTGCGCTTTCCGCCCGAAGCCGTTGGCACAATGTGGGATGTCGGGTTTGGTAAGCGCCGCCCAACATTCGGCGCTAACATAAAGCAGGTAGTACAGTCTACTGTCATAGGTAGCTCAGTCATATCTGAATAAGACCTGACACCACACACTTTAGAACATGTAGAACATCACAACGCTACCCATCGTAGGCTATGCTCAAGATTGCCCAATCGCCGCGACCGACGTCCGTCAATCGATGGGACCCGAACGATAGCGTTGTGATAATTTGGTGTGTCCAGTGTGTGCCGCGTGGTTACACACCCGCTTCACACGCGTGATCCGGGACTGTTTCCGGATCCGGTCAGGGATATGCACTACTGACGAGCTCAAATGAGGGCGAAACTCGAGTATAGTGCTTCCATATTGACGTGGATAGGCCTTAGGTTCATACCAGAATGCGATCGGCGTTGCCAGTAGTGGGTTGTGCTCAATATTTAAATTTCAAATCCCGAAACAACCACATAATCAATTGATTATTGCTCACTGGATTTAGGAGGCCTGGTGTTCCTTGCCAGTGAGAAGTCCTGATCGTTCGGGTCCCATCGATTGACGGACGTCGGTCGCGGCGATTGGGCAATCTTGAGCATAGCCTACGATGGGTAGCGTTGTGATGTTCTGTTGTGATAATTTGGTGTGTCCAGTGTGTGCCGCGTGGTTACACACCCGCTTCACACGCGTGATCCGGGACTGTTTCCGGATCCGGTCAGGGATATGCACTACTGACGAGCTCAAATGAGGGCGAAACTCGAGTATAGTGCTTCCATATTGACGTGGATAGGCCTTAGGTTCATACCAGAATGCGATCGGCGTTGCCAGTAGTGGGTTGTGCTCAATATTTAAATTTCAAATCCCGAAACAACCACATAATCAATTGATTATTGCTCACTGGATTTAGGAGGCCTGGTGTTCCTTGCCAGTGAGAAGTCCTGATCGTTCGGGTCCCATCGATTGACGGACGTCGGTCGCGGCGATTGGGCAATCTTGAGCATAGCCTACGATGGGTAGCGTTGTGATGTTCTGTTGTGATAATTTGGTGTGTCCAGTGTGTGCCGCGTGGTTACACACCCGCTTCACACGCGTGATCCGGGACTGTTTCCGGATCCGGTCAGGGATATGCACTACTGACGAGCTCAAATGAGGGCGAAACTCGAGTATAGTGCTTCCATATTGACGTGGATAGGCCTTAGGTTCATACCAGAATGCGATCGGCGTTGCCAGTAGTGGGTTGTGCTCAATATTTAAATTTCAAATCCCGAAACAACCACATAATCAATTGATTATTGCTCACTGGATTTAGGAGGCCTGGTGTTCCTTGCCAGTGAGAAGTCCTGATCGTTCGGGTCCCATCGATTGACGGACGTCGGTCGCGGCGATTGGGCAATCTTGAGCATAGCCTACGATGGGTAGCGTTGTGATGTTCTGTTGTGATAATTTGGTGTGTCCAGTGTGTGCCGCGTGGTTACACACCCACTTCACACGCGTGATCCGGGACTGTTTCCGGATCCGGTCAGGGATATGCACTACTGACGAGCTCAAATGAGGGCGAAACTCGAGTATAGTGCTTCCATATTGACGTGGATAGGCCTTAGGTTCATACCAGAATGCGATCGGCGTTGCCAGTAGTGGGTTGTGCTCAATATTTAAATTTCAAATCCCGAAACAACCACATAATATATATATATATATATATATATATATATATATATATATATATATATAGTATATATATATTATATATATACTATATATATATACTATATATATATAAAAGACGATGTATGTATGTATGTCCGTTCTTTATGCGTTCGCGAACGGTCCATCCGATTGAGATGAAATTTTCTACATGTTTTCTTTTCATTCCCGTGCAGCCAACTGTCATAGTTTGTTAGTGTACAATCAGCTATTTACTTACTAAAATTTAATATTTAAATTTACATTATCATTTCTATATAGCGAGGGGACTTAACTTAAGAAAAGTTATTTCAAGGGGCATAACTTTTAATAACATTGCTATATATTTTATATATAGATTGTTGCATTGTTTTCAAAGATTTATAAACTCTTTGTCTACAGTTATTTACAGGCATATGAGTTATAATAAATAATGATATAATCTTTAAGGCACTTTCAAAGTTCTCATAAAAATAATGCATCTATTTAAATATTGAAAATTTTCTAACTCATCTTTTTATGTTTAAAGAAGTTATCTACAGTCATGTAGGTGATTAAAAACAGTTTTCATTAAAAATAATGGATGGTGTGTGGAAGGACATTCTTAAGTTACTTTTTTTTTGTTATATGAATTTAATGAGACGCTCCCCGCCAGGAGCTGGGCGAAGCCGCGCCGGGTCAGATAGATAGACAGACAGACAGACAGATAGTCGGGAACGGGAGCTTATATGACTACTTATATGAATTAAATGAGATGCTCCCCACCAGAGGCTGGGCGAAGCCGGGCCGGGTCAGACAGACAGACAGACAGACAGACAGACAGACAGTCGGGAACGGGAGCTTATATGACTACTTATATGAATTAAATGAGATGCTCCCCACCAGGGACTGGGCGAAGCCGGGCCGGGTCAGACAGACAGACAGACAGACAGACAGACAGACAGACAGACAGACAGACAGACAGTCGGGAACGGGAGCTAATATGACTACTTATATGAATTAAATGAGATGCTCCCCACCACGGACTGGGTGACGCCGGGCCGGATCAGACAGACAGATCGGCAGACAGACAGACAGATAGTCGGGAACGGGAACGGGAGCTTATGTGACTACGTATATGAATTAAATGAGATGCTCCCCACCAGGAACTGGGCGAAGCCGGGCCTGGTCAGACAGACAGACAGACAGACAGACAGACAGACAGACAGACAGACAGACAGACAGACAGACTGTCGGGAACGGGAACGGGAGCTTATATGACTACTTATATGAATTAAATGAGATGCTCCCCACCAAGAGCTGGGCGAAGCCGGGACAGACAGACCAGACAGACAGACAGACAGACAGACAGACAGACAGACAGACAGACAGACAGACAGACAGACAAGCAGACAAGCAGACAGACAGACAGATAGATCCAAGCCAGGGGCTGGGCGAAGCAGGGCCGGGTCAGCTAGTGTGTGTGTGTATATATATATATATATATATATATATATATATATATATATATATATATATATATATATATATATATATAATCATCATCGTCAAGTGCCCTGAAACATTCTAGACCTAACATTACTAGGTTTATTATTAAACAATTAAGCATTAACAAACTGGTGCTTGCTCAGAACAGTGGTATGACAGAACTACCTAACTATTACGAAGCCTACTGAAAGAATGAGACAAATCCCAGTGAATAAAACGGTGAGGAAAATATTTTTTGCCCTAGGGTAAATAGCCTCATAATAGTGTAAGCAGAAAGACATTTCTCTGGAACCCACAGGGAAAAAGTAATAGAGAAAGACCTAAAAACAAACAGAGAAGAGAATTATAGACAGAGATCAATACTATGGTGAGGGCATGTGCGAGACGCAGGAGATAGCGACAAATACTATGCTTAACGTGATTTACTCGAGGGACTATGCTTTAATGGATGATAAGGAGCAGAAGAATTCAAACACCTACCCATAATACGTTTACGTAACATGTGTAATTATATGTAAACCATAAAATAAAGGTCCTGCTCACACGCATTTTAGACCGCCTTGCAATGTTTTTCATACAAGGTAATGCCTTGGGATTTGTAACGTGCACAATTTGCACACAAGGGTTCAATTTTATAAATTAAGATATATATATATATATATATATATATATATATATATATATATATATATATATATATATATATATATATATATATATATATATATATATATATATATATATATATATATCTCCACTATTTTCTTATCCAATCTAAATATTAAGAGCTAAAACTCACTGTCTTTAGAATTATGAGCCAACAATCTCTGTCTTTTGAAGAATTCGCAACCAGCCAGCCTATGAAGGACTCAAACAGTTTAACTCACGCACATACACGCACACATATAGGTACGCCTAGCGACACGCAAAAGCACACATACACAAACGCTCAAACACATAGGCATATACATACACACACATACACACAGACACAAACGCAAAGGCACACGCAGAGATACACACACAAACACCCAACCATACATACACAAACACCCAACCATACATATACAAACAAATAGACACACCCACACCCAAGCACAAGCACACGCACACACTTCTTCCAGCGTTCTCATACAAAACATTGCCTCTCCTGTTCCACTTCAGCTCGAAAACCAATCTGGTTTGGTTGTTCTAGAACTTCAATATCTATTTCATTTAATATTATCTCATGTGCGAACTTAAGTAGTACCTTCATTGTCTTGCATACTCAAAACTCATTACTCTAGAATTCCAGCGCTAAGTTAACTTCTCCTGGTATGTAGTTCAATTATATGAACGTTAATGTCTTCTGCTATGAAACATGTAGAGTTTATATTGTTACATTGTACTAATCTAGATGTCAGTATGACATTATGGATAAGGGCGCTGGCTCTTAAACTTCCTGTGTTATGATGCCGAGGTATAGCGGGTTCAACCTCTACGCCGGTTAGTTGGACTAAAATGTTGACTTCTTGTTCTTGATTTGGTGACATAAATTACAAGTACAAGTGCCTCAGAAGTCGGAGTGGATTCGCCTGATGACGAGGGACACTGATAATACGGAAAGCTAATCTACAAGGAAAACTGAGTCTAATGCATTAGAGGATATAGTACGTGTAAGGATTACGCTTGAGTTCAAAGCGAGGGAACGCAACAAACAAATTGTTTTAATCTCCAAGAAGTAACTTACTGTAGGTACGTTATGTAGAAGGAAGATAACATGTTAACAGTTAGAGAAAATAACCAACAGCTGGGAAGCTACTGAATCGTGCAGACCCTGCTCAGGGTCGGTCCTCATCAGGACCAACTCAATGCAATAAAGAAAATGCCAATCAGCGTGGGTCCCATAAGACCCAACCCTACCAGACGAGTACAGAGGAGAAAATATAAGCAGTCCTGTTTAGGACTAACTCAAAAGAGAGCACAGAAAGGAAAGATAGATAACATTTGCAACAACAAAAACGGACCTAAATAACCGACGCTGTTGAAATAGGCTGAACAAGACAAAATTTTAATTATTTTTGCATTCGTAAATATCAAATCGCATTTTCACAGGTCTGAGTGCACAGAGGAATGGGTGGTAGGTCGTTCCATCTCGAAACGAACATCAAGAGTTAACATCAAAACCTCGTTAGACTACTCTCGTGTTACTTTCAGGGTAACAAGCTAACCATTACATCAACGCGCTCGTTGCATCGTTAAATCTTTACATCGTTGGTGATCATGTCTGTCCAGTCTCCTGTCTCCTCTGATACTGATGTACGTCAATGCAATTATGTCAAACTGCAGGATTTTCTATCTTAGTTTCCCTCTGCCTCTCATCTCCTCCCGCTTTCCGGTTGTAACGACATACTACAGATTCTCTCTTCTCATGACACGCCCTAAGAACGTAGTCTCTTCTTTTGATGCGAGTAATCAGTTCGCTATATGAGCTTATTTCTTTTGATAAGGATATCAGTTTTGCTCATTCTATCCGTCTCGGTGTATTCACCATTCTTCTTTAAAAAACCATCCCCGCAGCTTTCACCTAATTTCTCACCTGTCTGCTAACTGTCCATGATTTGCATCTGTACATCATGATTGTCTCATTATAGCACTTAAGAACCCTTGCCGTCACCCAAGATTGACAAATATAAATTGCAGAGAATATGCTTCATCTTGTATCGTTATTTGATCGCTACATATCTCACAGATTTGATTTACTTCAAAATCCCCAGGACATTATTATAGCTATCAAGTAATGAATGTTTGATTTGGAGAAGACAAAGCTAAGTACTGTCTAGACGGATTTAGATATAGATTTAAACTGCAATAGCAGCATCAGTCAGTTGACAAAACTGGACAGTCATCAATACCCACTCCCGTTTCTTTTCAAAAATGTCTGTTTCTTTTCATGAATGTCTGTTTCTGTTCATGAATGTCTGTTTCTTTGTACACTAATCTGCCATCCTTTCACTTTGTGATATACTGACTTCTGATGTCAGAATATAACTGCGAAGATTTCTCAGAAGGATTGATGTTTCCCTAAGGCGTTTTTTTCGTGCAGTTTGTATTATACAATATGATTCTTGTTTTTTCTTTGATCCTCACAATGCATATGTTTGTTCAACTTCGAATATAAAAGAAATAAGATATTTCTATATCAAGATCATGTCGCATACAAGTATAGCGAACGAAAGAAGAAGAAGATGTCACATAATTTAATGGTCGGAAGATCGAGTCGGGCGCCGTCGTATTTCTGTCTTATTGTTGCAGAATGTTATATACCGTGTAAGTAACATTGGCTGTTGCAAGTAAGACAAATAAGTAAATATAAGACATATATACCTCGTTTATGTCATTCCAATAATGTTTTATTTTTCCCGTCGCTCGCTTTGACCACAAGAGTAGTCCATACACTGCCATTACTTCTAGTGCACTGGAATGGTTTTTACGTGTGGATTAGCTTTTCCTATTACCAGTGTCCCTCGCCATCCGGCGAACCCACTTCGACTTCTAAGGTACTTACACTGTACGAACCAAGTGAAGGACGAGAAGTCAAACTGTTATATCAACTGATCGGTATAGGGGTTGAATCTTCTAGCTCGGTATCAGCACACCGGAAGTTTAAGAGCGAGCGCTCTTACACAATCGGTCACGCTAACTTCCAATGATCCTCTAACACCGTGTGGCAAGAACATGGGGGGGGGGGGGGGAACTGTAGCAGATGGGAAAAGACAGGAAGTCTTGGCGTGATTTGTTTGTGGGCCACTGCTCCATTGAAAGATCAAAGCAGACAACATTACGTTGATTTTCATACAATGGTAAGAGTGCCAATCGTCTGAAAGCAATGGCAAAGTACTGAGCTAAAATGCTTAATAAATCGAAACGGACAATAAATTCTAGGGTTTATTGCGATGACTTGTTTGTATATGGAACTAACCTATTTTCCTTGACACTTCGCTCTCCACGGCATAACATACTGTAGACACAGCAAAGGACCATTTTATATGCATTTAGTCGAATTGAGTACATGGTGCTAGCCCCATAATTTTGGGTCCAAAGGGATTAATCCCATGATGTCTTGAATATAACACCGGCCGCGTTTACTTCCTAGAACATTTCCTGGCACTCATTTGTAAGCATGGTTGACATGGAAGCAAGGTGAACTGAAATTTTTTTTAAATGTAGACGAGATTCGAAGACATGACCACAGCGCAATCAAGCCAGTAACACACTTCACGACCGATAGCATCTGTTGGATTGTTTCCCAATGCGTGGTGGAGAAACGATCAGGCGGATGGATTGGCTGGGTTTGCTTCTCTCGTATTGGTGTTTGATAAGTTAGATATGGTCGGGGCACTTTGGGATCGTGTGTATAGAGCAGAATAACGGGTAGATAATCACGGCCTGGAGAGAATGGTGCTGCAGGGAGTGACCTGAGTATCTGGCTGACTCTCGGGATTCCGAGGAAAAGCCAGACGGACGCATAATCAGACTACTACTGATACAATTTCTTCTTAAGCAGTAGAAAAAGAATTCCCTGTCGGCTTGCTAGGCCAGTTGCAGGTCTAGGACAGGAAAATCTTAGCAAGGTGAGACCGGCCCCCCTCGGCGAACCAGAGCTTCGTTGGCTTATGATATACCACGGGAGGGGGGAGGGTGAGGTTGACTAATGTAGTCTGCGGGACATCGGCAGGCTACTAATTTACAAATCAAATGGAACCAGAAGAAGAGGTCGACCATGTAAACGACAGACAGAGGGAATAGCAGAGTCCATGGGAAACTTAATATATGCAGCATATAAATGGGCACTCTCCCGCTGTTTTTGTTTCACCTCAACACCACAAGGTACAAGAGGAACACGATGAGATGATGATGACTGATACCATGAGTATTGGGACTCTTCGCTGGCTATTGAAGTTGAGTACGGAGAACGACTGTGAATGTCCCGAGTGCTGTGATATCGATTCTTGACTCAACTCAAACGACCTCATGATAGAAGACAAATGTGCTATCACTCTAAACACTAACTATAAACAACCATCGCCACAAACACATCCACCACAGCGTACCTTTTCTGGACGCAGCAAAACTGTCCTGTATTGGCAGTGTCTGTATGTCGTAGACCAACTTAGTGCTGGCCAGGAGTTCCCGATCGTGGTTGATTCTGTAGATGGCGTACCGGAAGGCGTTCTCGATATTGACGTGTTCGTCTTCCTCTCCAAATAGACCGCCTGTAGAAGGAAGAGAAAAGCTACGTCATTTTGGGAACCAAGTGAGTTAACGCGCGCAGAGCAAAGGTACTTTATCTGATTCAGTGTCATGGAGTGATTAATCGCCTTAAAGATTTCCCGTTTTTTCTATGGGTTTATATATCGCCGAAATGTTGTCATTGCGTTATAATACAACATGCCTGTGGCATTTTGTTTTTGTTTTTTGCATATCATATTTACAGAACATTGCAGTCAACACCAGCATTTTACTACTGCTTTTGATGTCTTGCCAAATAATACGTTCAGTAGTTTGTCATTGCTTTCTGAACGACCGGCTCACATACCTTTCCGTAAGAAACCAATACGACACGATCCGCTGCCGAATCTCGCGCAGCTGTGTTTCGTACGTGGGTATACGGGATTACGAACAGCGTCCTTAACATCTTCTGCTGCATATTAGCAACTTTTAAGTCATAACTGTTACACACCCCTGACACTTCCCATCTTCGCCATCCATTTTTACCAAAATCCAAATCTACTTTTTTTTGTGGCACTTAATCTGTTAAAGAGACAGCTATTGGGGGTAGTGAAGATGTCGTATAAAAAACGCCTCTTGCTTAAGTAGTTGTTTGGTTACACATCCTTTATGGGATGTCGCGGTCAACCCCAGGATGTTTCCCTGCTGGTTGTGATTTTCTAGACATTCGTTCGTTTAGTAGTTTGTTATTGCTTTCTAGACGGCCGACGTTCATACCATTATGGAAATCAACGCAATGCGGCCTGCTTACAATCGCCTACGCCTGACGAGCATGGTATGTCCACGTTTACTACTACTGGGCTGCAAACGCCTCAAGTAGACTTTCAAAATATGCCTTAAGTAGAATTTTAAAATATGCCATAAGTAGACTTTCAAAATGTGCCTTAAGTAAACTGTCGGAATCTGCTTTACGTAGACTGTTAGAATCGTCTTTAAGTAGACTTTCAAAATCTGCCTTAAGTAGACTTTCAAAATCTGCCTTAAGTAGACTGTCAGAATCTGCAAGTAGACTGTCAGAATCTACTTTAAGTAGACTATTTCAAAAATCACTCTATGAACTTTTGACAAGAAGATAGAACCCTAGAATGTTATAAACCCCTCGCATAGATAGGAAGTGGATGGGATGTATACTCTTCTCAGATAAGGACGAACACATTAAAGGTACATGGTTATTGCGCTCTTAAAAATCATTTGGTAGTTACTAATGTAAAAAAGTAGGCAGTAGTGGTCGTTTATAAAAGCTAAGTTTTACAAGTAGAATACGCACAGACAGGATCCAGTGAATATGGTGGTTAGTACCCGTACCTACTATACCAGTGGTTCGAGTTCAAACCTCAGCAGATTGAGGATTGTGCTTTCAGCAAAATATGTCTTAGAGGTCGACCCCGCACCATAAAAAGGGACAACAAACAATTATCAGTATATTCTGATAAGAAAAGCAGACGAGGCAGAGAACTGGAAAACCAACTTCCTTAGAAGTTAGACTAGAATATATGAGCCGGCATTGTGGCCAAGGGGTTCCAAACGCAGTTCGAAAACCACTTACCGTGTTCGAAACACAGCTGCCGGCGATTTGGAAGCAAACCTCCTTGCGTTGTTTTTTTATAAAATGGCATGGGTGCCAGTCATTCAGAAAGCAATGGCAAACTACTGAACGTAAATTTGCCAAGAAATCACAAACAAACACACAAATACTGGAATTGACTACGAAGTTGTGTAAAGGATATATAGTGTGTACTTTTAATGGCAGTGCGGTGTTAAAAAATATTGCCGGTCCAAGTTTTGTATTCACTGTATGTAACGTTCATGCAACATAATAGGTAAATACAAAACTTGGACCGGCAATATTTTCAAGCACTGCACATTCATTAAAAATACACCCTGTACAACTAGCTAGTAGACTATATGAAGACCTATCAATTCACACCACAATGGCGGTGTCTGCCGTGGGGCTACGATGACCATTTACCTAGAGCGCAGTGGTCAAGTTGCCTGTCTCGCTCACCTGTCAAGGTCGCGGGTTCGTTTTGAGACATTCCGGCATTAGCCTCATGAGTGGAATTGTTTCTTGTTTTTTTTATTTTTCCCGGAGACCAGGAGGTCGTCGTTGGAGCTATGAAGTTCATGATCTCTGGGATACTTTGGGTAGGCTCCTCTTTGGAAAGGGATCGAATCGACGGCTCTGAACTCGGGCGTAGTTTAATCAATTGTTTCTACTTCTAGTGCACTGGACTTATTTTTGCATGTTGATTAGCTGTCCTTATTACCAGGGCCCCTAGCCATCAGGCGAATCCACTCTGACTTCAGAGATATTTGTAATTTACGTCCTCAACATTTTAGTCCAGCTGACCGCTGTAGGAATTTAATCCGCTAATTCTGTATCAGCACACCGGATGTTTAAGAACGAGCGCTCTCTTCCATTCGACCACGCTGACCAGCTGCTATAAAGTCGATATTTTGCACTAACACACCTCTCTCTCTCTCTCTCTCTCTCTCTCTCTCTCTCTCTCTCTCTCTCTCTCTCTCTCTCTCTCATAGCTGTGGAACAATCTTCCACAAGAAATCAAAGACATCACCAATCCCTTTTCATATAATCGCAAATTATTCGAACACTATCTCAATATGGATTACCTTCCCCCTTAATAATAGAGATAATAATAATAATAACAAAACCCTAGTATAACAGCCAGTCCCCTTTTGGTAGGCCAGTATATTCCACATGGCTAACAACAAGTGTCAGACCATTATCTAATATTACTGTGTCGTGTAGTTTTGATGTTCGCATTTTGCCCATGCCTTTATAATGCATATCCTTTATATTGTTGTTGTTCTCTGTTAGCCTTGAATGATGTGTGAATGAAATAATGTATGAAAGAGAGTGATAGAAGGGCAGAATGTTAGACGGGCCTGCGTGCCCAATTCTTAACCCTTTGAAAATAAAGTTTGATCGTTCGTTCGTTCGTTCGTTCGTTCTCTCTCTCTCTCTCTCTCTCTCTCTCTCTCTCTCTCTCTCTCTCTCTCTCTCTCTCTCTCTCTCTCTCTCTCTCTCTCCAAATTAAACATGTGCAAATAATTTCCCGAACATTCTCTTGGCGACATTAGACATTATGAGAATAGACGGACAAAACGTATTGTCACAGTTGAGACAGCCCTTTGGGAAATCACATGGAGGAAGACAACGGAAGAATACTCTTGGCAGATTTTTGTCATAACAGGGAGATCTGGAAGAAACGAATTTATACCTTTTTTTTTTTTTTTTAGATCGCGGAGTGTTGAGAAATATGATCGTCACCGACAGTTGGCAAGACACTCGAAGAAACTGATAGTGTAAGCTTTTTCGTTTAATTGCTTTTTAAAATATTTGTTTGTATACGTCAAGCTTCATATCAATTCTTACTTGTTTCCCTTGTGAATGAATTTCAAATGTTTCTTCAAAGATTTCAGTGCTTTCAAAGTGACAGACAGGTTAGACGTGCTTCTACAGCTTCCTTTCTTACATCTCCCCCTGTCATGCCATTCAGCATCAGTTTCTCAGACATGCATAGATCCAAAATCTTAACTTCCATCCGCCCACAAACACACACAAAAGCAACTTTCCGCTGCTTATTTCACATTTCAGCGCAGTAAATACAGCAAACAGAACTGAACGGACTAAAAAGAAACGAAAGGCGATGGATATATCTAGACTTACACGTCTCCTCTAACGGTAGCTACTATCTAACCTAGTCTATCCGTACCATGGGGATTCTGTTAAATGTGAAATCAATTGATGGTTAGAACTAATCACAGCTTGATGTTTTCCTGCTAGGAAACGACGGGAATAAACCTGTGGATCGTAGAATTACAGCCGGTACGAGGTGGGTGTGTTATGTTATTGCCTTTCTGTAGAACTAATGATAGAACATTGCATGTTGATATAACGGAGGCAGGCACTGCGGCAAAATTAGGGTGGTAGCTGTGGTATTATCGGTGTAACTCTTCAAGATTGCAGAGCCATTATTTCCACCGATAACGTGTCTGTTTCTTCTTCTCCTTTCGCATTTTATTTTCCATTTAGGCAGAGGTTCTCAACTAGCTCACTCCAAGCCGTCATATCCTTAACTAAATATGGTCCTAGCCATATTATTCATTTCTGTATGTATTACTTTTCTGCGTGCGGTTTTTAGTTTTTTTTTTTTAAATTGGCCTCAGATACCATATCCCTGTTGCTCCCAAATTCTTCCTAATTTGTTCAGCCATTATTACCCTGGCTGGGATGAGTTGAGTCAAGAATCAACATCATAGCACTCGAGAAATTCCCATACGTGCTCCGTTCCCATCTGCAACAGCCAGAAAAGAATCCCAATAGTAATGGTGCCAGTAGCAACCTGATTATGTAATGGTTTTGTCTTTCTTATAAGTATTGAGTGTCGGCAGATCCTCTGGCAACTCCTTGCTGTATCATTCTCTCCAAGCTGTGATGATCTACCCGTTTTACTGCACTATACACTCCAATTCAAAGGGTCCGGACCACATCTGTCTTATCATGCACTAAAACCCCATCACGAGTTGCAGACCCAGCCAATCTGTTCGCCTGCTCGTTTCCCACCACACCGGCATGTCTTGGTATACTTTGTAAACTCTTCCTTTAAAACAATGTTTTAGTTTGCCTTCGCTAGCTTAGACCTCTTGCGTAGTCCACACACAGAGGCCACGATTGCAAATTGCTACTAGTGAGTACACATGACTTATTTTGTACGATGATAATCTGTCACTAATGGCAATGTTCATGGCCATCAAGTCAACCCCGTTCCACCACTGAGGTACAGGTAATTTACGTTCCCAATTTAAGGATAATCTACTACGCCGCAATAAAAAGAGTAGCGCGTAAAAAAAAAAAAAAGTAAAAATAAAGTAAAATAAAAAGTAAAAGCGCGTTAGACCTTTTAGCCAAACTGACCTCTTATGACTATATAACACATCAATATAGCATTGAACAAAAGACAAATGATGGATATACATAATTGTAAATGTGAACTACAATCTACGTTGGGTGTAAATGTAGCAGAAGAGTTAAGTTGACTTTGCTCTAAATAATTGGTCATCGATGCCCCACATCCGGACACTGCCATTGTGGTAGGATAAACATGACTGAAACAGGGAAATGACACACATGACAGCAACAGGGATAGTACACACATGACAGTAACAGGGATAGGACATACATGCCAGCAACAGGGATAGGACATACATGTTAGCAAGGGATAGGACACACATGACAGCAACAGAGGTATGACACACATGACAGCAACAGTGAAAGGACACACCTGACAGCAACAGAGGTAGAACACACATGACAGCAACAGGGATAGGACACAATGACAGCAACAGGGATAGGACACAATGACAGCAACAGGGATAGGACACAATGACAGCAACAGAGGTAGGACACACATGACAGCAACAGGGATAGGACACAATGACAGCAACAGAGGTAGGACACACATGACAGCAACAGGGATAGGACACAATGACAGCAACAGAGGTAGGACACACATGACAGCAACAGAGGTAGGACACACATGACAGCAACAGGAATAGGACACACATGACAGCAACAGGGATAGGACACAATGACAACAACAGAGGTAGGACACACATGACAGCAACAGGGATAGGACACAATGACAGCAACAGAGGTAGGACACACATGACAGCAACAGGGATAGGACACAATGACAGCAACAGAGGTAGGACACACATGACAGCAACAGAGGTAGGACACACATGACAGCAACAGGGATAGGACACACATGACAGCAACAGGGATAGGACACAATGACAGCAACAGAGGTAGGACACACATGACAGCAACAGGGATAGGACACACATGACAGCAACAGGGATAGGACACAATGACAGCAACAGGGATAAGACAAACATGACAGCAACAGAGGTAGAACTCACATGACAGCAGCAGGGATAGGCAGGCTTGGCCATGGGAATCCCATGGGGAAAAGGGGGATTTTCTGAATAGTGTAGGGATGGGTTGGGAAGGGATGGGATGGGACAGGCTTAAATTACCATTGGATGGGACAGAAAAACATGTCCCATGGACAAGCCTGGCAGGCTTGGCCATGGGAATGCTATTTCCATGGGAATCCCATTGGAAAGTCCCATGGGACAGGATTTGATGGGACATGCATAAATTACCACGCAATATAAATTATGTCGCATGGACAACCCTGGGGATAAGACAAACATGGCAGCAGTAATGTTAGAGACACACGTGACAGCAACAGGGATAGGAAACACATGACAGCAACAATGTTAAAGACACGTGACAGAAACAGGGATAGGACACACATGACAGCAAAAATGTTATGACACACATGACAGCAACAATGTTAGGGACACACATGTCAGCAACAGGAATATGAAACACATGACAGCACAGGGAAATGACTCACATGACAGCAACAGGGATAGGACACACATAACAGCAACAATGTTAAGGACACACATGTCAGCTACAGTGATATGATACACATGACATCAACAGGGATATGACACACATAACAGCAACAGGGATAGGACACACTTGACAGTAACATGGAAAAAAACACACATGGCAGTAACAGGGATAGGACACACATGACAGTAACATGGATAAAACACACATGGCAGTAACAGGGATAGGACACACAAGACAGCAACATGGATTGGACACACATGACAGCAACAGATATAGGGCTTGTTGCTTGTGATAGAGATATACTTAGTAAGACTTAACGGGAAATGTGTGAGATGGAGGATGGGGGAGGGGGCGGTGGGGGAGTGGGGATGGGGATGTGGTGGGGGGGGGGGGGGGAATCTGCTTAGGACATGGAATTGTATGATAAAAATGTATTAAAACAAAAACTTAAGGAGACAGAAAACTCAATCACCGAAAACAAAAGAAAATCCGGCGTCCTTTTTTAAGTTGTGTGTGTGTTAAATATGGTGAGACTATAATTTTTCCTTTAACAAATATCTTCAGCGACGAAAACTGAAGCAACCTGACAGCTTTAGCATTCGGAGAAGCATCGTGTTATTGCTCTAGATGAGGGGTGAGTAAACATTGTGTGCGTAGGGCCACATTGACAAATGTAAAGCTATTGGAATGGGGGGGGGGGGCGTATATGTTATGTATATACCCATCACCCCACCCCCACCCACACAATCTCGCCACCCACCCACACATCCCATATCCACCCTTAAACATCTCCAACCCACACACACACACCCACAACCCACAATACATCCCCCACCCACAAATCCCATTCATACACACCCCACTCATACACACACACCCACCTCCCACCCCACACATACACTTCCCTCACACCCCTACACACACTCCCACACACTCACATATCCACCACCCACAAACACATCCCCCACTCACCCATCCACACACACATGCACCTGCACATACCACCACCAACACCCACACCCCCACCCACCAACAAAACATTCCTTACCCCCAAATGTATCCCACACCCAGCAAAACACCACCCACCCCCACCTACCTATCCATCCCCCACCCACACACACACACACATCCCTCCACCCCACACGTGTCGCCACACACACCCACCATAATCCTCCACCGACACCCACACACCCCCAACCATCTAGCCAAACACACATCACTAAACGTCACACACATTCTCCTACCAACCCACACATCCCGCAGCCATCCACTCCTCCTCCACCCATCCACACAAATCCCTCCCCCATGCACTTACCACTCACTCATATACACATCCACCACCCACATATATCTCCCACCCACGCATGCATCTCTCAACCCACCCACACATTCCGCATCTAACCACACATCTCCCACCCACACACCCCCACGACCCACACATGCATCCCCCTACCACCTACCCCCACATCCATATAGCCCACTCAAGCACACACCCACTACCCATTAACACATCCCCCACTCATCTTCGTACCCAAACACACATACACCAAACCTCTATACACACCTACACACATATCCACCACCCACCCTCCCACCCAACAACACCCACACCCACCTACTCAAACACACATCCCTCACCCACACATCCCCCACCCACACACGCACCCCACCCAACAACACATCCCGCAGCCACACACACACATCTCTCCATCCACCCACACACTCCAATCCACCCAAACCCCCACAAAAACATCCCCCGATCATCCACCCCACCAGACATCCCCCACCCATATCACCCACACACACATATCAATCACCCATATACATATACTCCACACCCATCACCAACCTAAAAACACACACACACACACATCCACCAAGCACCCAACCACCCTCCCACACATCCCCAACCACCAACATCCACCACCCACACCCACCCACGAAAACACATTCTCTCACCCACACATTCCTCACCCGCACACTTCCCTTACGCACACACACACATCCCTCCCCACACACACATCTCCCACCCAAATATCCCCCACCCACACACGCATCTCCAATCCACACCCACATCCCCCACACACGGTCATCTCCCCATCTACACACACCCCCACACATGCACACATATTCATACACATCCCCCACCCACACACATCCTCCAACACGCACACACACTCTACCACGCACACACATCCCCCCAAACACACACATTCTCACATCTAGACACATGCATGATGTCTCACATAATCACTGAAACTAAAATGATCAAACACCCACACTTTGCACACACATGCATTTATGACTATGATGAGCATTCTCCCAAACATGTAACAATGGTGAAAAAATTATAAATTTACATTGTGTAACGTAAACAAATAGTAATGTAATTCACTAAGTTAATTTCCAAATTTGACATAAACATGATGGAATAAGCAGTACATGTTATAAAATCAGGTGGCAGTAAAAATGATAATATGGAAGATGGGATCGAGAAAAAAATATGGAATAGCATGTCATCTCCCTTTCTTTTTTTTCCTTTCACACAAACTAACTCTCTCGTTGTCTCACATACACTCTCTCTCTCTCTCTCTCTCTCTCTCTCTCTCTCTCTCTCTCTCTCTCTCTCTCTCTTTCTCTCTCTCTCCCACACTGACTCACTCTCACTCTCTCTTACTCTCTCTCTCTCCCTCACACATACACACGCACTCACTCTCTCACTCAATCTCTCACGCGCTAACTCACTCTCTCACTCACTCACACTCACTCTTTCACTCTCTAAATCGCACTCACTTACTCTCTCATTCACACACCCAGACAATCAGACAGACATACACACTCACTCTCTCGCTCAGACTCACTCACTCTCTCCCGCCCACTCTCTAACTCACCCTCTCACTCACCCACGTACTCTCTCTCTCTCTCTCACTCACTCTCTCTCACTCACTCAGAAACATAAACACTCACTAATTCTCTCTCACTCACTCACTATCTCTCCTTCCCTCACTCACCCTTATCTCTCGCTCGCTCACTCACTCTCACTCACTCTCTTACTGTCTCTCTCACACACACACACACACACACACACACACACACTTTCACTCTCACACTAACTCACTCTCTCTCACTCACACTCCATCACTCACTCTACAGTAATGTACATATGTTCATGTTTTACATGACAAAATCAAGTGGCATTCACAATGATAATATAAATGATGAAAATACTAAAAACAAGTATGGAATAGCATGTTACATGTGTGGTATATGTTAAGGAGTATGGCATATTCCTAGCCTGCAAATTCCTCTTTGGGATATTCCTCTATAGCAGATTCCTCTATAGCATATTCCTCTATAGCATATTCCTCTATAGCAGATTCCTCTATAGCAGATTCCTCTATAGCATATTCCTCTATGGCATATACCTAAATGGTATATTTCCCTATGGCATATTTCTCTATGGCGGATTCCTCTATGGCATATTCCTATGTAGCAGTTTCCTCTATAGTATATTCCTCTATGGCATATTCCTCTATTGCACATTCCTATGTGGTAGACTTCTCTTTGGCAGATTCCTCTTTGGCATATTCCTATGAGGCATATTCCTGTGTGGCATATTCCTGTTTGGCATAATTCTCTATGGCAGATTCCTCTATGGCAGATTCCTATGTGGCATATTGCTGTATGGCATTGTCCTCTATGGCATCGTGTTTGAACATAAAGAATAATGTCTCTCGGCCTGAAACTACCGCTGATCTTCCCTGTCGTCGGGACGATCCCATTGATTTTCCTTTCATTATATGATCAAAGAGCAATTGTTTTCCCTGTTTCTTACACTTGTGTGATATCTTCATATTCCATTGGCCTCTTCCATGAAATCATTGTTAAATACTCAGGGCGTCTACGGTATTCTCAAAATTCGTCTCAGAAACCACATTCCCGATGACTTAGACCTATAGTTGTGGCTTATGAGTTACTGAACGATGGCGATTATGGAGCAGATCGCTTTAAGCTGGTTTCGTTGGTATCAGCGTCGGCAGATAAGAAAGCAATATCAACCTACTGATAGTTAAAAAGTGTCTAGTAAATCGCAAACAGCGAATACATGCTGGGATTGATTGCAAAGTCCTGTAAAATCACAGCAAAAATCTTGTCCCATTTCTCTTTCCCTATTTCTATAAATCGCACCACTTGGTACAATATGTTCCAAATATCCCCATCTCGTGATGTAACCAAAAAAAACATGTTCTCGCTTTCATTCGGATGTCTGGGATAAATGTCCCTGGTGTTTTGGCTTCTTTCATAACATTTAGATTACTCAATTTGTTTGGCCATAGCATTCTTAACATTTTCTGTGGAAACACATTTCCGTCTAGAGTACAAATCAAGTCTGGACTCAAGGGGCTTCACGCTAATGGTAAAATCAATTGATGGTTTCAACTAATCACAGCTAGATGTTTTCTCTATTAGGCAGCGATCGCTGTCAAGTGCAAACAAGTCAACAGAATGCTGGAACGAGACCGGCACCGATTTTGTTATTGCCTTCATTTAGAAGTCATCAAGTAGTGTGGAATGTTAAATGAGCGAAAGATGCAATGCACGGACACTAATGCTATTTTTGTTTTGTATTTATTGTTAATGTATTGTTTCATATTTTCTTTATTGTTAATGTATTGTTTAATATTTTCTTATTGTTAATGTATCGTTTCATATTTTCTTTATTATTAATGTATTGTTTCATATTTTCTTTATTGTTAATGTATTGTTTCATATTGTAAATGTATTCTTGTATAGCTCTGTGGTGAAAGGAGTACGGATGCAATTCGTAATCGTGCATATCGCGTTCGAAACACAGCTGCATGAGATTTGACAGCAAATGACTTTTGGTTGGTTTCAAACAATATTATAGGTGCCGGTTGGTTAGAAAGCAATGGCAAAGTATTGAATGTACACTTGCGAAGACATCACAAACAGCCAAAAAAAAATTATGATGTTGACTGCGACGCCCTGTAACAGATATGTAGTTAAATTGTTTATAGCTCATCGTTTGTGGCCAACGGGTAGTAAACGCAGTTTCAGAATCCCGATATAGTTTTAGTTTAATTTAGTCGACGGATCTACATCACGGCACACGGGTGTAACCCATAAGCGATCCGTTCTACTCTTAACTCAAAACTGAGTCTGGAGAATCTCAGCTCAGTGCACGAATTCCGTAGCACCGGCGAGGATCCTAAAATACTTTGAGTAGATTTTTAACTCGACATTTAGCCCGGAAAGAGCCGATGGGCTATTCGTTTTGATTTCCAACTGCCAAGGGGATTTTTGTGTACTCAACAATACACGCATGTGTCCGATCTCACTAGCCAGAGACCAGGGAAAGTTTGTTACTAGAAGTCCGCGTGAAAATATCCCGGCCCCTCACCGAGACTTGAAGCCGATCGAGACCCCTCAGCCCTCCCCCCTCCTCATCCCCGCAGAATCTCGACATACCGGAATCGAAGTCAAGCCAAAGCGATTAATCGCGCACACCAATTAGAGTTAATTGTTGCAATGGTATGAGAACCGGCTGCTCGCAGAAGCAATGACAAAGTCATCGTCATCATTTTACACATATACCAATACGTGTGGAACAGAGAGTTAACCAGTCTTCATGGATCTCTGTGCAGTCGACAGACAATGAGTCTCCAATTTAGGCCATCTCCCACCAATGCTAAATTGTGACCATACAATTAACAGGGAAAAGGCGTTTCTTATATTGTGTTAAACGAACAATAAACGATACCCCAAAAGTAAGAAAGCGATGGCAATTAGGCTGTTCCAACCACGTTTGTGCAGGCAGAAAAATCTTCGTTTCAAATTTGCGATTACTTTGGGGATAACAAGGGCTCAATATTCCAACAATATCATTGACTATGTGACTTCAGTATTTCGGCCGATGTATAATTCATGTATTCACTTCATATGATATATAACGCTGCAGTATACACCTAATGATATGCAGTGAACTTTGCCAGGCAATGTTAGTTTGTTAGTTGCATATCCTTTACAGGACGTTGCAGAGAGCAGAACCCCACCGCTGTCAATGCTGAGGTTAACGCGCTCATATATGAACACTCAGATAGCCACGAAGTGCTCATCTATACAGATGGATCTGTTGTAAAGCAGCAGAGAAGTGCGTGGGCATTTACAGCCCATTCAGCGGACCGAACCGTTCAAGAATCCAGTGGTGCCCACTCTATGACCACGAACAGCATGACGATGGAGGTGATGGCAGTTACACAGGCTTTCATATGGCTGGAATCACAGCATTATACCAACGTGTGTGTACTAAGTGATTCAATGAGCATGATTCAGAATGTCGAAGCTGGATCTGTACGTAGACAGTGGACTGAGTCGCTGCGGAAGTCTGTTGTTCGTAAAGTCACCTTCATCTTCGTCCCGGGACACGCGGGAGTCGAGGGAAATGAACGAGCTGATAAACTGGCTGGCTCTGCACCCCCTGTAGATGGCCAGCCCATGGATCGTGCCGATGTTATTAACGTCCTTAAAGATATGGCGAGAACAGAGGACTTTGACGTCAGTGAATCCACATCACTGTCCAGGATGAAAGACTTGGGAGTAAGAATCGGCACAGCCAGACGCGAGAGGTACATCGGGAAAACAAAGCGCCTCGTCAACCAACACAGAACTGGCACTATTAGCCACCGGACGCTGATGCATATGCTGGGGGGAGGATCTGAGCACCTATGGACATGTCCGGAGTGCAATGAAGATACCCCAACGGATAACTGATAACTGATACAGGACGTTGTAGTCGACACCAGTATTTTTAGCTGTTGTGATTTCTTGGCACGTTTTATGTTCAGTAGTTTGCCATTACTTTCTGAACGACTGGCAGCAATACAATTTCGCAAAAAAACCAATGCAACGCGGTCTTCTGCCAGCGCAGCTGTGTTTCGAACGAAGGTATGTAGGATCACGAACTGCGTCCGTAACACCTTCGCCATGGAGCCGGCTCCTGCCAGGCAATAAATTGCGCAATATATTGTTTGAGGCTTCTGTGTTTAAAACTATCGTTGATGATGTAGTAAAATACATTGGCGGGTGAAATGGTCGGCGATTGATGTGTGTTGCTCTCATGGCAGAACTATCGAGGAAGTCAGCTGACAACGAAAGTGTTGGACGCAACAATGACATTACTGGGCTTGAGTTGCAAAGCGCCATCTATATTTGCATACAAAGCGATTCATTTAGCATTACTAAGGAATTTCGGCGCGTATCGAGTGCAGGTATTGGATTGAATCTTTGCAGAGGCCCAAAATTCGTAAACTTACGTGAATATTCCTTCCAGGACATACTGGCGTAGTGAGCTGTGGGAGATCGGACAGGCATGTCCTTGCTGCCACTCTACCACATAGCGAACAAACAGATGCAGCCGATTTCATGATCGCTTTTAAGGAGCACAGTTGAAACATGGACTTTCAACTGAATGAACCAGAATCAATATTCAAAAAACAGGCGTTCAAACTGAAGATCGGCGTTGTAAGGAAAGAGCATCATACCAAGTTCTAGAGTAGGCTCGTCAGTGAACATTGTACAGCCACAGTTAGTCAGTGCACAATGATGGCCTTACTAAGGATGTTCTCGGCTCGTTTTTCGGGGTGTCTGAAGAGCAATGATTATACTCTTACCTGAACTAAACTGTTCACACTTCCGAAGTTGAGCAAGTAAGTTCTATTACTAGTGAACTTGAATATCTGGAGTCAGCGTGACCTAATGGATAAGAATGTGCGTTCTTAAACATCCTGTGTGCTGATGCCGAGGTAAGACGCTCAATCCCTTGACCAGACAGCTGGACTAAAATTTTGACTTTTTGTCCTTGACTTGGGGACGCACATTACAAGTAAATCTGAAGTCGGAGTAGGTTCGCCTGATGGCGATGGACACTGGTAACATGGAAGGCTAATCCACAAGCAAAGTTCAGTCCAGTGCTGCTAGTAGTAGTATGTACGAACTAGACTTGAGTTCTGAGCAAGCGAGCGAAAAAAAAATATTCATATATATATATATATATATATATATATATATATATATATATATATATATATATATATATATATATATATATATATATATACATTCAATAAAGTTCAGTCCAGTGCTGCTAGTAGTAGTATATACGAACTAGGCTTGAGTTCTGAGCAAGCGAGCGAAAAATAAATATTCATATATATATAGTAGTAGTAGGCCTCTTTCAGTCCTGAAGGACTATAGAGTTGTGCCGCTTGGGAGGTGCCTGGCAGCACCGCTGGTGACTGTATAGTCCAATTCGAGAATGACAATCTCTGTCACAGTTTCCGCATCTGTGAGACGAGGCAAGTCCCGCAGTAAGTGACTGCTCTTTGAGCCTGTGCCGTCTCTCCTCAGTTTTTTGGATCTGATTGCGCTCAAAGAGCACCAGTCCGTTTCGTACATCTCTTCTCCAGGAGCATCTGTCTGTTGCAACTCTCTCCCACGTGTCTGGATCTATTCCAATGGTTTTGATATCTTGTTTACACACATCCCTATATCGCATTTGGGGTCTTCCGGTTGGCCTCTTTCCTGTGGCTAGTTCTCCGTAAAGGAGATCTTTGGGAATACGTTCGTCCTCCATTCGAGATACGTGGCCCAACCACCGGAGGCGTCTCTGCTTGAGGAGGGTGTGCACTGTGGTAATATCTGCTCTTTCAAGCACCTGTTTGTTTGTTATGTGGTCTTTCCATGTTATGCCCAGGATACGTCTCAGACATCTTATGTGGAAGGAATTCAACTTCCTTTCCTGTCTTGAGTACAGGGTCCAGGATTCAGACCCGTAGAGTAGTGTGCTAACAACCAAGCTTTATATACTTGAGCTTTTGTACGCTCTGTTAGTCTATTATTCTCCCAAACTCTTTTAGCTAGCCTGGAAAATGTTGTGGCTGCCTTTCCAATGCGTCTGTTGATTTCTGTCTCTAATGAAAGATTATCTGATATTGTCGATCCCAGATACACAAAATCGTGGACGACTTTCAATTCATAATTAGAGATTTTGATTGACGGAGGCGCATCAGCATCTTGTTCCATCACCTGTGTTTTATTTAGGCTAATGGTGAGCCCAAAGTCTTTGCAGGCAGCTGCAAAATGATCTATGAGCCTTTGGAGATCTTCTGCTGTATGAGTAGTCAGTGCTGCATCATCTGCAAAAAGTAGTTCTCTTACGCATCTTGGTCTTATTTTGGTCTTTGCCTTGAGTCTTGATGGGTTAAAAAGTTTGCCATCAGATCTTGTGTGGAGGTATATGCCTTCAGTGGCAGTCCCAAATGCTTGCCTTAAGAGAACAGCAAAGAAGATACCAAAGAGTGTAGGAGCAAGCACGCATCCCTGCTTTACTCCGCTGCTGATGCTGAATGACTGGGATGTTGAGCCGTCAAATAAAATGGTCCCCTGCATGTTTTCGTGGAATGATTTCACGAGACTAAGAAGGGTGGGTGGACATCCAACCTTTTCAAGGACCTTAAAAAGGCCGCTTCTGCTCACGAGGTCAAATGCCTTTGTGAGGTCGATGAAGGCTATATATAATGGCTTCCTCTGTTCTCTGCACTTCTCTTGGAGCTGCCGGAGTGAGAAAATCATATCGATGGTGGACCTGTTGGGTCTAAATCCGCACTGCGATTCGGGGTAGATTCTTTCAGCAAGAATGTGTAATCTTTTAAGGATTACTCTGGCAAAAGTCGCTTCTGTCGCCTTTGTTTTTATAAAGCGTAACGATGTTTGCGTCTTTCATATCTTGTGGTATTGATTTTTCTCTCCAGCAGAGCTGTAATATTGCATACAGTTCTGGGATGATTGTTTCTTTGCTACATTTTAAAATTTCAGGTGGAATACTATCTTTTTCAGGTGCCTTGCCGGATTTGAGAGAGTCTAGTGCTTCGCTGATTTCTGTGAGGCAAGGTTCGTTATCCCTCCCCCGATGGTGTTTCCACCTTGTCGTGGTGGGGGAGCTTGAGTTTCTCAATGACCCTGAGAGCTATGCCGGCGGTAGCGTAGCTACCAGCAGGGCCTCCCAAGCCGGACAGGTCAAAGGGTAGAGAACAGACAAAGAGAAACACCCTGGTCCTCCAGGTTGGGGGTTGAAGCGTGGGGTTAACATCCCCACCTTTGTAAAAACCTTTCTTTGTTACGAAACAAATACATGAGCCTCGATATCGGACTGACTTATCTGGACAACGACCTTGGAACGTTAAAGGACTTTTGAGATTTGGAACATGGAATGTACGGACACTATATCGAGCTGGAGCGGCCGAAGAACTAACCCGGGAGCTGGTTGAATATCAAATGGATATCACAGCAATTCAAGAAATAAGGTGGCCAGGAGAGGGTACTTTAGAGCAAAATGGAATGATTATAATATATGGAGGAAACACCCAAAATAAACATGAATTAGGAACAGGATTTGTCATCAAAAAAGAGTTATGGGGGAACATTTTAAACTTTAAAGCTTTTAATGACAGGATTAGTAAATTACGAATAAAAGGTAAATGGAAAAATATAACGATGATTAATGTACATGCACCTACTGAAGAGAAAGAAGATGATATTAAAGAAGACTTTTATAATGATCTGGAAGATGTCATAGAAGAAACCCCCAAACAGGACATCCTGATTGTGCTGGGAGACTTCAATGCAAAAATAGGTAGAGAGCAAACTAATAAAAAAGTGGCCGGTATGGAAAGCCTACATACAACTTCAAATGATAATGGATGGAGAGTCATCAACCTGGCAGAAGCCAAAGGACTGCAGATTAGCAGTACCAGACTACAAAGAAAGGATATACACAAACAAACTTGGAAATCATGTGACAAGAGAACCTATAATCAAATAGATCACATTTTAATTAACAACAGAAATGCATCAAACATACAGCAAGTCAGAAGTTATAGAGGAGCTGAGTGCCACAGTGACCATTTCCTCGTTGGAGCAAAATTTAAAATAAAACTTAAGAGAGCTTTCTATACTAAATTACAAAGATTACACCCAACATATAACAGAGAAAAACTACAAGACATTACAGTCAAAGAGAAATTTACAGATGAAATAAAATGTAAACTTGAAACTTTTCAAAACCCTTTGGAGGAAAGCGTTGACCAAACTTGGTTGAACATCAAGAATACACTTCAATCTACCGCAGAAGAATGTCTCGGTGTGTCAACCACGCATAGAAAGAACAGATGGTTCAATCAAAAATGTGAAGAAGCAGTCACTAAGAAGAAGAATGCCAGACATGTATGGTTAAATGACATCAATAACATCCAAAAGGAAGAGCATTATAGAAATGAATGTAAAGAGGCTACAAAAATAGTCAGACAGCAGAAGCGAGAATATATGAGTAATATAATCAAAGATATGGAAACTAATCACCAGAAAAATGAATCCAGAAAGTTTTTTAAAGTACTGAAGTCAATGAAACGAGGGCACCAACAAAACACATATGGTTTAAAAGACAAAAATGGGAATATGATAAATACCAATGAAGAAATGTGCAACACATGGAAAGAATATTTTATTGAATTACTAAATTGTGAAGCTCCAAGTAACATTTTCCCACAGGAAGAGGTTCTAACATGCGAACCACAAATTGAAGAACCTACATTTGAAGAAATCCTATATGTAATCACACGACTTAAAAACAATAAGGCAACTGGGACTGATGGAATTGCTGCTGAATTTATAAAGGCAGGTGGCCATGCATTACATCTAAAGCTATACGAACTAATAATAAAAATCTGGAGGACAGAAGAATTACCCCATGACTGGAAAGAGTCATTATTGATACCTATCTTTAAGAAAGGAGACAAGTTCCAATGTGGAAATTATAGAGGAATATCACTACTGTCCACAAGCTATAAGATACTATCCGCAGTATTACTAAATAGACTAAAACCATATTCAGAAGACATATTAGGTGACTACCAGGCGGGTTTTAGACAAAACAGATCAACAATAGATCAGATATTTATCTTACGACAAATAGCCGAGAAACATTGGGAATATAAAAGAGATCTCCATAACATTTTTGTGGATTTTAAAAAGGCTTATGATAGTGTCCATAGGAATAGTCTATGGAATGTTATGCAGGAATTTGGAATACCAAGGAAGTTAATTAACATGACCAAACTATGCATGGAAGATACTTATAATATAGTAACATATAAAGGCAGGAAATCAGACCCCTTCCAAATAACATCTGGCTTGAAACAGGGTGATGCACTATCGCCGCTACTCTTCAATCTGGCTCTAGAGAAAGTTGTAAGGAAGGTAAAGGAGGAATGTGATATTGGAGGAACATCCAAGCTGCTTGGTTATGCAGATGATATAGATATTATAGGGCAAAGTGAACAAAAGACATTAGAAATATTGACTCACTTAAAGGAAAAAGCCCAACAGATGGGGCTGGTTATCAACCAAGATAAGACAGAATATATGGTAATTTCAAGAGACGGAATGGCTAAAAACTCTGGCCACATACAAATAGATAATATGACCATTAAAAGAACGGAAACATACAAATACCTGGGTACAATCTTCAACTGCTCCAACATCATAAGGGAAGAAATACAAACTAGAATCAACTCTGGAAATAAGATATACTATGCACTACAACATCTACTAAAATCAAAGGCGCTATCTCGTAACACCAAAATCACAATATACAAAACACTGATCAGACCAGTTGTGCTGTATGGCTCTGAAACCTGGAGTACAACGAAAGGAGACGAAGCCTTGTTACAAACCTTTGAGAACAAAATTTTAAGACGCATCTATGGACCCATTAGGGATACACAAAGTGGAGAGTGGAAAAGAAGAAGTAACAAAGACATTTATGATTTGTTTAAGTCCCCGCTAATCACTGGTATCATGAAGGCTAATAGACTACAATGGCTGGGGCATATAGAAAGAATGGAAGATAATAGGGAAACAAAACTCGCTTACACTCAGGAAATAAATGACCGTAGACCCCGAGGTAGACCAAGAAGGCGGTGGAGAGATAATATACATACAGACCTACAAGCACTTGGAATCAACGACTGGCAAGAGAAGGTCCACCAGAGAGACGAATGGAGACAGATTGTATTTGCGGCAAAGAACCTCAATGGCTCGGAATGCTGAAGAAGAAGAAGAAGAAGAAGAAGGTTCGTTATCCAAGGCATGCATGGCGGACTGTTGATCGATGGCTTCCAGAGCTTCTTCGCTGACAGTGTTATCCACTGAGTATAGCTCTGAGTAGTGTTCTACCCAGCGATCCATTTGTTTCGCTCGATCTTTTATGATTACCCCCTCAGTTGATCGTAAAGGGGCCATCTTATTTTTTGATGGACCGACAGCTTGCTTGATGCCCTCATACATTCCTCTTATATTTCCAGTGTCTGCACAAGTATATATATATACATTCAATAAAGTTCAGTCCAGTGCTACTAGCAGTAGTATGTACGAACTAGACCTGAGTTCTGAGCAAGCGAGAGGAAAGAACATAACCCCTTCAGATCGCATTGGAGGTGTCTAGATGTTATCTTAGCTCTAAGCGTAGTTATCTCCTACACACAGTTATTCCAATATATTTATTTTCTTGAGAAATGTGCCCTTCTATAGTCCAATCACATGTGTTTGCCCCAATATAAGAATCCATATCTCAGTAACCAAATGAGGGAACATGATGAGATTTAGCATATAACCTCTACTCATTATATCCACCCAACAACAACAACAAATTGTATTGAAGATTGTACAGCAGATTTCAATGTTTATGTATATACAGTATATCATTTACGGGTCAGAGATGAAGTCCATATTATAAATGTATTACATCTTCACACGGAAATATCACATTTCAATAGTGAAAGTTCTAGTGCAGAACGAGAATGACCTTATAGCAAGAACCTCGCGCAGTGAAACGGGAGGGTTCAGAGGTGTCGTCAATAAAATGGGTGCTTTCATGAAACGTGATTTGTTTTTTTTTTATAAATCTTACCATTTATCGCTAACATCTGAATGTGTGAATATTGTTGAATGGGAGTGAATATGACATTTTGTACACTTCAAAGCTCGCTATGAAGTTGTAAACATATATTTGTCAAGAAGCAGGAAACTGTTTCATACAAATCCCGAGAAAAGAACAGTGCATGCATTGGGTTTGAGTAAATGGTCATTTCGTCGATGGGTGCAAGAATATGGAATGAAACCACCAAGCAATAAGCAAACGGTAGGTAGAAAAGCAATTGTAGACAGCTTTGAGAATGATGTCATAAGGCAAGCTATTATAAAAATGTTGTATGCCAAAGAAACAGTGACTTTAAGAAAACTTTGGGTTTAGTTGAGAACATACAATGGCATAGAGTTATCCGAAACAACTTTGTGGAAAATTATAAGGACATTAGGCTTCACGTTTAGAATGTACAAGGGAGGTAGAAACAGCATTTGTGAACAACCGCATTTAGGAGTCATGAGAAGCAGATACCTACGTGAAATAGGGGAAATGCGCAAAGAAAATTATGACATAGTGTATTAGGATGAAACATGGATCAATGCGCACCACACAAGTGAAAAGGAATGGCAATCAGTGGATGGAAGATAAAGCGACATGTGCTCAGTAGTAAAGGACAGCGTTTGGTCATATCCCATGTTGGTAGTACTCATAATTGCTTACTACAGAATGCTGAACACATGTTCGTATCAAGCATGCAGACAATAGAGATGAATCGTAATGTATTTAGAGATTGGCTGGAGAATACAGTGCTTCCATCCCTAGATAGACCGTCTTGTCTAATTATTGAAAATGCATAACATCGCAATGTTGTTGCTTAAGAAGACAAAATACCTACGGTATCGAGCACAAAGGAAGCAATAAACATATAACTTCAAAAGGAAAACATACAATTTCCAGGAACGTGTTTCAAGCTAAAATTGTTAACCCTTGTACAACAGACGCAAAAAAGCAAGAAATATCAAATCAACCAAATTGATAGAGGAGTATTGCCATAATTGCTTGAGACTTCCGCCGGAACGTTTTCATTTAAATCCTATAGAACTTGTGTGGGCTAAACTTAAAGGACAGGTGGCAGTTACTACATTCAAATTGTCTTACTTCAAGATACTAACCCAGTCCGCGCTATTAAATACTGATAAAAGATACTGGAAAAAATGTTAGGACCATGTGTTGAAAGAGGAAGATGACTATTGGAGAAAGGATGGATTGCATTTTATGCAACCGAGAGCAGTCATCAACCGTGCGACACAGATTAAGGTCTGAGTAGATCGCAGCCATTAATCCACATGCACACCTACTGGTATATTTTGCTTCATCTATTCAGGAAGAATTGCAGGCCCTTACCATTACAGCATCGACACAAACAATATAACTTGTAAATGCCAACAGTTTGTATTCGACAGTGATAAAGTTTCAGTTCTGCAAGCCCTCAACGGTGACAAACAAATTGCATTGGTAAAAAAAACAAAAAAACAATAACACTAAATGCATGGAAAACCAACAGAAGAGTAATATTTAGGTGGAAACTGACATATTGTGGCATAACACACACACACACACACACACACACACACACACACACACACACACACACAAACGTGAGAACAAACGCTTTGTCAAATTAGGGGACAACACATGATCATACGAATAAATCTATAAGCTTCAATGAAAAGAGGACCAATGTCTTGACCGTTAAGAAGGAAGCCCATTACAGAGACAGGCACAAATATATTCGTCGTGCAAATCAGGTAATAATGTTGCGTCTCTGAACAGTAAACGGCAGTGTAGACAATTTTCACGAAGACTCAAAGCGGTTCTGTCACCCATGTGCACGTGTGAACAAACTACACAGACAGCTGAACAGATCCTTATAAATTGATACATGATGACTAAATTGCGGTTTCATCTCTGATCACTCCATACGCACATTAACGCACAGCTGTTTGGAAGCTATCACGAACTGCATATAAAAAGCTAAATGCATCCTAGTAACATAACTCCCTGTGTACACATTATTAACCAGCAGCTGAAGAAGCAAGAAGGAAATGAAAAATACGGTAATAAATATATTCCTTCTACTTTCCTGTCTATTTCCGTTTCGATTCCACATTATTTACCAGATGCCTCTGTAAATTCTCTGTCTTTACTACTATTACACATACACCAAATCCCATACGAATCTGGATACAACCTTGTGTCATCACCCGAATTGACGTGCATTAATGTAAAACATGTTTGTTAGCGTGAATTCACTGATTTTTCGCCACAACATCAAAGAAATGTCGCTGCTTTTAATGGTTTAGGTCACTTTTGGACCTATCAAAGACACATTCCTTGGGTGGGGTGGGGGGGGGGGGGGGGTAAATATTAGACGGCAGGGCAAATTTTATAACGATGGAACAGACATTTAAAAAAATGTTATCGTGAATGAAGGCATTCATTTCTAAACGGACTATAGGAGCCACTGTACGAAAGGATTCAGTTAACGGAGGCGTGAATGGCAATCTTGTGACTAATGATGTATTTAGCACCACTTCGGCCCCGTGAAAAATTCTCATTGAAAAGAGTTAATGTAAACTAGTTGTAAATACTGTCCCCGCCGAGTTAGGCGTTGGGCTGTCATATATTCTGAACAACGTCTTGCAGAAGTGACGTGTTGAGACTTTCATATATTCTAGGCAATGGATTAAAGGAATGAAGTATTGGGACTTCGTATATTCTAGACAGCGGCTTGTAGGAGTGATGTGTTGAGACTTTCACATATTCTAGGCAATGGATTAAAGGAATGAGGTGTTGGGACTTCGTATATTCTAGACAGCGGCTTGCAGGAGTGATGTGTTGAGACTTTCACATATTCTAGGCAATGGATTAAAGGAATGAAGTATTGGGACTTCGTATATTCTAGACAGCGGCTTGTAGGAGTGATGTGTTGAGACTTTCACATATTCTAGGCAATGGATTAAAGGAATGAGGTGTTGGGACTTCGTATATTCTAGACAGCGGCTTGTAGGAGTGATGTGTTGAGACTTTCACATATTCTAGTCAACGGCTTAAAGGTAAGAGGTGATGGGCTTTCAAATATTCGAAACAACGGGTGTTAGGAGTGAGGAGGTCCTTTTCTTCTTAGTTGTCTTCATAACCCAAGAGAACAGAAATATATGTTACCCAGGCATGTGAGAGTGGGTAACCATACAACTGACAGGAACAAGCGGTTTCACATTGTCTATCCATGTCTCAGTCTGTTTCAGCGAACACACATCATGCATCTCGTGATAATCAAGAAAGAGAGAGAGAGAGAGAGAGAGAGAGAGAGAGAGAGAGAGAGAGAGAGAGAGAGAGAGAGAGAGAGAGGCAAAGAGAGAGAAAAAGCATAGAGATTGAGACAGAAAGAGACAAAGAGAGATATATAGAGACAAAGAACGAACGAACTTTATTTTCGAAGAGTAACAAATTGGGCACGCAGGCCCGTCTTACATTCGTCTTTTCCAATCACTCATCTTTCGTTCATCAGTGCATAGTGCATTCACATAGGAAAAAAACATTGTCAAATGAATATTGTAAACATAAACAATTAATGTTACCATGTTATGAGACACATCCCTCACCCACCCACCCATCCCCTATCCATCTGCGTGTCCACCACACACACATCCACAACCCAACCACATACATACCCACAGGCACATACATGACCCCATCCATCCACCCATCCCCCAACCCACACATCCCACACACACACACCCGCATAGACCATCTCACCACCCACACACACATCTCCTACCCACCACCATCCCCACCCACCCACAAACAAACCCAGGCACACATGCATGCAACCACCCATCCATACCCACCCACACATCCCCCAACCTTCACACATCTCCCCACTCACACGCACACATCATCCACCCATCCCATAACCTACCAACACTCAACCATCCACATATCCTCCACCACCCACCAACACACCCCCAACCACTCAGCCAAACACACATCTTCCAACCACATATCCAACACCCACACACACACATTCCCGCCAACTCACATATCCTGTACTTACCCACACACAAACCCGCACCCACCCACACATTCCCCACTTACAGACATATCCCAGAAAGTCACAAATAGTGAAAGAAAAACAAAGACAGAGAGAGACATGGAGGGGCACAGAAAGGCACAGAGTGAAAGAGAGAGAGAGACAGAAAGAGACAATGAGAGGCAGAGGGGCAGAGTGAGAGACAGATAGAGGCAGATTTAGAGACACGGTGAAAGACTCAGAGAGGCGAGAAAGAGGGAGAAAGGCAGAGGAGGCAAATAAAACTATTGAGTGACAAAGAGAGACATATGAAGAGACACAGAAAGACTCAGAGAGACATATGCGACAGATGGAGAGACAAAGAAGCGCAGGGAGAGGCGTAGAGATACACAAAGAAACACACACAGAGAGAGAGAGAGAGAGAGAGAGAGAGAGAGAGAGAGAGAGAGAGAGTGAGAGAGAGGAGGAGGGAGACAGAGACAGAGATAGAGGAAGTGAGCCGACATTGCACTAAAGAGTCCAGCAGGATCGTGTAGGTGTTCACAAGAAAGAAAACGAACGTTAAACAAACATGACAACTTCCTGATTCAGCCAACACTAATGTTATTTTAAACACACCTGCCTGACTCCAGACATAAAATTGCGCTGTTAGCGGTAATAACAAAGGTGATAACAAACCAAATTATCGTTATCGTACTTATTAAGCATTTGATTTTCTGTTAATTCTGGGTGGGGTTTGTATTCGTGCACTCGTGTATATATGCTTAGAAAATATTAACAAATAATTTTGGCTGAGATCAAGAATAGTCAAAGAAAAAGATAATAAGTGAAACAACCAATAACAGGGATGCGTGTATATCAAGCTGATAAATTTAAATACCAAGAGGCAATGATAACATTACATTGTAGATGCTTACACATATTAAGAGTAGAACAGGCCAAGAAAAGCTGCATATCAGATAATGAAAAGTATCTCAAGCAATAAGTCATAGAATGTAAGAAAGAGAGCGTTAAAATGTTATATAGAACCAGTTTCCTGATGGCAGTGAATCTTGGAAAGGATCGGACAGATTAGAAGAGGTGGGAAGCAACGTAGATCTGGTTCCCGAGACGAATGTTGCGAATACTTTGGAATGTCAGAAGTAACTAACAACGATTGCTTGAAGAGACTAATGAAACTAGAACATTATATATAAATACGTTAGTTGCATATCCTTTACAGGACGTTGCAATCAACATCATAATTTTTTGTTGTTGTGATCTCTTGGCAAGTTACGTTCATAAGTATGTCATTGCTTTCTGAACGACAGGTACCATTACCATTACGTAAAAAATCCAACGCAATGCGGTATGCTGCCAAATCGCCCGCAGCATTGTTTCGAATGCGGGTATGTGGGATCACGAACTGTATCCGTAAAATCTTGGCCACGGAGTTCCTTCCCACCTCTCATCTGGGGTCCTCCAACATGAGACAATTGACAAAAGACGTATCAAATACTATCTGTAATTCTAAGTGACACAGCCAACGACTCAACCCACAGCCGCTATCAACAAGAACAAAAGGATAAATGTATTGATAGAACTCAATTAATGGCTAGATGGTGAAGGTGACTGTAGGAAATGAAAGCCGACTTATAAATCAAATCAAATCAAATCAACTTTATTAGGGTCACACATTGGGAGCGCAGGCCCGTCTTACATTCGGCCCTTCCAATCACTCGTCTTTCGTTCATCAAGAGCATTATACATTTACATAGGAAGAAAAATAAACATTGTGAAATGAATGTTGTAAACATAAACAAGGCTAATTAAAATGTTATGAAGCCCATCTCCCACCTATCCATACATCACCCCACCCACACAACACCCCCACCTACCCACACACACGCGCACCAAGGGACACATACACACCCCCACCTACCCACACACACGCACACCAAGGGACACATACATACCCCACCAACCGACCCATCCCCCTCCCGCACATCCCCCACCCACACACACTGCCCTCACCTGATCCCCCAACCAAAACACACTCGCCACCCACAAACATTCCCCCACCAACCCACACATCCCACGCCCATCCACATCCTACCCCACACATCCTCTCCCCACCCACACCTCAAACCACCCATCCCCCAGCCACATCTCCATCGACAACATATTCCCCACCCACACACACAATCCCCCACCAACCCACACATCGCACATCCACTCACACATCCCCAAACCATACACACACATCCCCACCAACTGACATGTCCCTACCCCCCCCCCCCCAAACACATCTCCCTAACCACCCATACATCCCCAATCCACTCACACACACCCCACCACCCACACATACAACTTCCACCCACCCACACATGCCTTAACCTAATCCCCCACCACACAATCCCCCACCCGCACATCACATACACCCCCTACCACGCACTATTCCCAACCCACGCACCACACACACACATATCCCTCACCAACACATCCCCACTTACACACACACACATATCCCCCACCCAGATACCACACAATATTCCCACCCACACCCACACAGATACCCTTACCCATCCACCCCACATACCACCACTCACACAAATCAAAAATCCCCCACCCACACACACATACCTCACCCACACAATATCACCAACCAACACACCACACACCTCTCCCCACCCACACACGCATTCCCTACCCGTCCACCAACACACACTCACTCACGCATACATCCTCCACTACGCACCCACACACCCCCCACCCACCCCCAACCAAACATCTCTCGATCACAATACCCCTACCCCACACACATCCTCCACCCACTCACACATCCCACCCCGACACATACAACTCCCTCACCCACCTACACATCCCTAAGCCACTCACACACCCCCACCCACACATTCCCATCCACACACACACATCTCCCACCCACACTCCCCCACATACTTCCCCCAACCACCACAATCCCCTGCTCACCCACACATATACCCCACCCATACGCACATTCCCCGCACCCATCACACACATCCCCCACACCACACACTATCCTCCACCCATACCACCACAAACATACCCTCCACCCACACATCATTCACACATTCCCCACCAACACACCGCACACATATCTCAAACCCACACACCATACACTTCTCCCCACCCGCCCTTCCATCCCAAATCCACCCAACACAATCCCCTACCCACACAACCCCGCCTCCCACACATACTTCCTCAAACCATCCACACATCTCCACCCACATAAACACACATCCCCTGCATCCGTCCCATACACATATCCTCCACCCATACACACATCCCCCACACCCATTCCAACACCCCTACTTTCACCCCCACACATCCATCCACACATCCCACCAACACCCACAAATACCACTACCCACCAAAACCCACACACCCCAACCCATCCAAATGCATACCCCACCCACACACCCCCACCCACACATATCCCCACACTCACACACATCCTCCACATACACTCACACTTCCTCACATCTAGACACATACAAAATGTCTCACGTTAGTATTGAAACTAGTATGAACAAACTCCCACACTTTACTCACACACATACACTGACACTTGTCATGAGCAGTCTCATAAAAATGTTAAACATGGAGAAAAATGTGTACATAAAATGTATGTGACGTAAAAATAGTGATGCTCTCTCTCTCTCTCTCTCTCTCTCTCTCTCTCTCTCTCTCTCTCTCTCTCTCTCTCTCTCTCTCTCTCTCTCACACACACACACACACATTCACTCTCACGCTCACACTATTCACTCTTCCGCTCATTCATTCACTCTCACGCATTCACTCTCCCGCTCATTCACTCTCACGCTGACTCATTCACTCTCCCGCTCACTCATTCACTTTCCCGTTCACTCATTCACTCTCCCGCTCACTCATTCACTCTCCCGCTCACTCATTCACTCTCACGCTCACTCATTCACTCTCACGCTCACTCGTTCTGTCTCTCATTCACACTCACTGACTCACTCACTCAAACTACAGTAATGAACATGAGTTTATATTATGCATGATAAAATCAAATGGTATTTAACTGATAATATGACAGATGAGAATACACAAACATATGGATTCGCGTGTTACATAACATGCGTGTTACATGACATGCATCTGCTCAGCTCTCTCTCTCTCTCTCTCTCTCTCCTCTCTCTCTCTCTCTCTCTCTCTCTCTGTATTCTTTCATATACACACACTCACACGCATGCGCGCGCTCATACACACACACTAACACATCAACTCTCCCACTGTCTCACTCTCTAACACACAATCCTTCACACACACACACTCACTCTCTCACACATACACATACACATGAACGCATGCACATGAACGCATGCACGCACGCATACACTCCCTCGCTCACTCTCACACATACACGTACGAATGCATGCACTGACACATTCCCCCACCATTTCTCGCCCAATCACTCTCTCCACACACACGCATGCACGTGCGCACACACGCATTCACTCTCTCCCTCTCACTGACACCCACTTTATCTCTCTCCTCCTCTCTCTCTCTCTCTCTCTCTCTCTCTCTCTCTCTCTCTCTCTCTCCACACGCACACACATATATAGTGAACAATTATAGTTAAACAATTATAATGAACAATTATACTGAACAATTATACCAGTAAATGAATTATGGTGGCATATAGTCGGTATGGATTAAGTATTGAAAGAGTTTTCGGTTAAACGTGTAGGGACTCATTGGAGTTTTCAGATCTGGAGGCAGATCATTCCATAAGTGAGCACCAGAATAGGCGAAACACGTTTTGTATAGGTCCAATCTAGGCTTTGAGACATGTAACAAATTTAGGCGCTTGCTGTTCATTGCATTAGATTGAATCAGCGGCAGAAGATACTCTGGCGTATTTTGAGATATAATTTTATTCACTAATTTGGCTTTGTTGAAAAGGAAGCGCTTTTGTAGTGGTAGAAGTCTTAGATGACTGTACAAATTATTACTTTCAACGTGCTTTATGTCAGAAACCAGACGAATAGCACGGTTTTGTAGAGAACATAGTCGTTTTAAATTAGATTTAGGGCAACCATCCCAAACTGTGGAACAGTAATCGAGATGTGATTGGATATAGCATGTATAGAATATTTTTCGTGTGCTTTCGTCCAGGAAGTGCTGAATTTTAGCAAGTTGGTAAACTTTTTGTGCTATTTTCTTGGTAAGAGCGTGAACATGAGAGCTCCAGTTCAAATGGCTGTCTATTAAAAGCCCTAGTGTTTTATGTTCAGTCACATTAACTATAGGTAACGGGCCCATGCGGAGTTCGAGCGGTGATCCAGTTATGGCTAGTGTCTGTAGTTTTTGTCTGGTCGTTATTAGCATGGATTTGGTTTTGTCGATGTTAATTTGCATGCGGTTTTCATTGCTCCATCTATTAAGATTATCAAGTTCCTTTTGTAAAGAATTCTCTAATTCACTACGGTTTTCTTGACTAGTATATTATAATTGGAAGTGAGAGCAGTCTTGTGGGATGCTCTCGTCACAAAGACTGCCGGAGTGGAAGGTTAATAACGTCAGGGTGGATTAGTGTACTAGTGTCTCAGCCTGGGTAAGAGGTCACCTGATGGATGCATGACTTCTGCCGTGGTGGACAGGTGGTCACCTGGTGGATATATGGCTCCTCCCGTGGATACGTGACGGTTGGCACAAGGGTTGGGTACCTTCACTGGCACAGTTCAAGGAGCAGCTGGTCTCGCCCTTCTTGTTGGAGGCCCTCGTTAATCATGTCCTCACAGATTCTGCACTTTTGATTTTCCAAGAAGCAACCTTCACTCTGGATAATGGACACTTGTCGTTGGTGCTAAACAAATGGGGGATCTTTCAACAGTATTTTGAATGCCCACTACTTTATGTTATAGATATGTCCCTGGTTTAAGAGGTACAACGAAAGATACAACCTTCTCGCCCTCGGTCAGAACTGACTGTTTTCCCTCAGACTGAGGCTTGGACGTAACGTCGTGAGTAAAACATGAATTAACGCAGACTCCGAGGGACAACATATTTATATGAGTAATAAACCCCTCCCCATAAGTTCACTCCTGATTTTTGCGTGAGTTCTTATAAACTGTCTGAAGAACCACATATGTTCCCTGGTTCACGGAAAAACAGATTTTAACTTTTCCCCTAATAGAAAGTCACAGAAAAGAAGGCACAGTTTACGTGCCACACGAATTATCTACTACACGAACGTGGCGTGATCCCTGGGGTAAAAACTCTTAGAGGTTCGTGAATTTTGGGTCTCAATTGACCGACCGGAGACTATCTTGATTGTTGTGACACTAGGACATGAGATCCAGCACAAATAGAAAAAAATGGAAACATACATACTCACCCCACAAGCACTACAGCAACATTTTTCTTGCTTGTAATATAATATGGTTTGACCTTTCATTGATTTAATACTTATGAATTTTCTGGTAGACTCTTTTATAACATGTACGGAGGCAAATAAAAAGTAAGTTTCTACCAAACAAATTTGGTTGGCTGAAAATGGGATGTAGAGGTGTATCACGTTATGACTAAAAGTATTGTTAATATGATAGAAGATACATTGTATTATATCGCAAGGTCAACATTTCGGAGATATATAAGCCCATAGCAGATACGTGAAGTCACTTAAGACGATTAATCATTTCATGGCATTTAATCACTTAAGTCTAATGCCACATCTTTCAGTAGTTTGCCATTGGTTTCTAAACGGTCGACTCTCATACTTTCGACATGAGCGCAAAACAATCTCCTTACCAAATAGCATGCAGCTAATTTCTAACCCTCGACACTATATGTCGAGGAGTCGTAACCCTGCATTCACTCAGCCCTCAGCCAACATCCTGGGTCCGATTGACACATCAGCGTAATCGTGTTAAGGGTGTGCATCTTTCCTGAAGCAGTATGTGCATGTGGGTCGTGAGCCACTTCGCAACCATTCAGAAGAATATTGGGGATTTGGGGCCTACATTATGTACGAGTAGGCTTCTATTTAAAACCTTCAAAGTGTGATAGAAATTACAATAAACATGCCATTGTCATGAGATTTAGGCACGTGTCATCGCTGTACGGACGAAAACGGTGACATCGTAAGGACAGTTTAAAGATGACCACCCACTTTTGACATGCATCAAAGAGAAGTAGCCTTCTGTTATGCGTTTTTTCTTAAACATCAGTGTCGGAGTGAAACCTATAGAAATTCATTGGCGAATGAAGGTCCAGTATGGTGATGCATGCCTGTCAGTCCAGCAAGTGTATAATTGGAGTGGTAAGTTTCAAAATAGTGTGACTTCCGTAAAGAGGTACAGCAGGATGTGTATGAGTGCTCTACACACGCGATCAAGAGAATTATTTTTGTACATGAATTCAAGCACTTTATCAGCGCTGGGGTCATGCATTGAACCCAGTCGGGACTAAATCCAGATATGATACATTTGTTCTTTACTTTTTCATAATATATTAACCCAAAAAATAAAACATTTAAGGTTTTCATTTGAAGGTCCCTCATAGCTAGATAAAGACTAAACAGTTAGTACCTTGTGCTAATGGTCGTATGTGCTGATGGTATGCCAATGTCGAAAAGTGCTGACCATCAAACTCTGGTTTTACGTCTTTTATTTCTTGAAGGAGCTGAGACTATATTGCAAGACGTTTCTATCCGATTGTTAATTGATTATTAAAGGTTAAGTGATAATTATCTCCATGGTTCTGATAACTACAATACTAGTATAATCGGTAACGAATGGGGTATTTACAATGTGCTTCTTTCTATAGTGCGTGCTGTGTGGCGTTGCTGATCATCGCTGTACACAGGTTTCTGTCTTATGTACTGCCAATAATCTCTGATACCGTCCACCATACCATGATGTCAGATGGTTCAGTATCTTCTCTCTTGGTCTCTCCTGCCTCTCTTTCCCTCCAGCTTTGCCGTTGTGAGGACATACTCCAGCTTTCCCTTTCTCGTGACGTGCTCAAAGAATGTAGATTTATTTTCTAATGCGAGTAACCAGTTATTTTTCGGAGTTAACTTCTAACATCCTTCAAGATATCCTCATTAGAGTAACCAGTTATATTTCGGAGTTAACTTCTAACATCCTTCAAGATATCCTCATTACATTTTTTTCTTACGGACCATGATAAAACTTTGCAACCAGGAAAACATACATGGCAATTCTCAGAAGAAGTTATCTCATAATACATTGCCTTCTACTTTCTTCTTCCGTCTTTCTTCCTTCTTCTATCGACTTCCTGTCTTCTAAAGTAAATGAATTGATAAATACAGGACGCACGTAAGTCTGCACTCCTGTGGCATTGACACACTGGGTCAGCTTCACCATTTCATTGTCCTTTAGAAGTAACGTTCAGCTGTATTGTCAGTCCTATATATCTGTGCATCCAGTTCCGACAAGCATATTTTCTAGTTTCTGATGTACGGAAGCGAATCATAGACAATTAGTATAAACATGAGGATTTGTGGAGAAGCTGAGGGGATGCGATTATGGGTAAGAATGATGAGAACACATTGGACTGATAGTAGGAGTGGCTAGGTTATTTTGAAAGGCGTCAGCTCACACAGAGAACTGGTTACTAGCAAAAGAAAAAGACTGTTCATTGTCTTGGATATGAGAAGGATAAAGCTGGGGAATGTCGTGACAACGTGAAAGTTGTAGATGAGGAGAGGCAGGGAGATATCAAGAGAGAAGTCCGTTGCACTGTCTGATACCATGGCACGGAGGACGTCGGAATAAATATGATTTGCATTATACGAGACAGAAGGTTGTGGGTAGACATAATTATCAGCGCGACATGACATGGACTACAAGGAGCAAGTGAAGTTTTCTAGTTAGCTTTCGCTAACCTTTGAATGTCCCTAGTCTACCTACAATGCAGCAGGTTGTGCCTGATTTTGCCTGGCCCCTAACCTTTGAATGTCCCTAGTCTACCCACAATGCACCAGGTATTGCCTGACTTCGCCTGGCCCCTACCATTTCAATGTCCTTTGTCTACCCACAATGCACCAGGTATTGCCTGACTTCGCCTGGCCCCTACCATTTCATGTCCTTAGTCTACCCACAATGCAGCAGGCAGTGCCTGACTTCGCTTGGCCCCTACCATTTCAATGTCCTTAGTCTACCCACAATGTACCAGGTATTGCCTGACTTCGCCTGGCCCCTACCATTTCAATGTCCTTAGTCTACCCACAATGTACCAGGTATTGCCTGACTTCGCCTGGACCCTACCATTTCAATGTCCTTAGTCTACCCACAATGTACCAGGTATTGCCTGACTTCGCCTGGACCCTACCATTTCAATGTCCTTAGTCTACCCACAATGCACCAGGTATTGCCTGACTTCGCCTGGCCCCTACCATTTCAATGTCCTTAGTCTACCCACAATGCAGCAGGCAGTGCCTGACTTCGCTTGGCCCCTACCATTTCAATGTCCTTAGTCTACCCACAATGCACCAGGTATTGCCTGACTTCGCCTGGCCCCTACCATTTCAATGTCCTTAGTCTACCCACAATGCAGCAGGCAGTGCCTGACTTCGCTTGGCCCCTACCATTTCAATGTCCTTAGTCTACCCACAATGCAGCAGGCAGTGCCTGACTTCGCTTGGCCCCTACCATTTCAATGTCCTTAGTCTACCCACAATGCACCAGGTATTGCCTGACTTCGCCTGGCCCCTACCAGTTCAATGTCCTTGTCTACCCACAATGCAGCAGGCAGTGCCTGACTTCGCTTGGCCCCTACCATTTCAATGTCCTTAGTCTACCCACAATGCACCAGGTATTGCCTGACTTCGCCTGGCCCCTACCATTTCAATGTCCTTTGTCTACCCACAATGCAGCAGGCAGTGCCTGACTTCGCTTGGCCCCTACCATTTCAATGTCCTTTGTCTACCCACAATGCAGCAGGCAGTGCCTGACTTCGCTTGGCCCCTACCATTTCAATGTCCTAGTCTACCCACAATGCACCAGGTATTGCCTGACTTCGCCTGGCCCCTACCATTTCAATGTCCTTAGTCTACCCACAATGCAGCAGGCAGTGCCTGACTTCGCTTGGCCCCTACCATTTCATGTCCTTAGTCTACCCACAATGCACCAGGTATTGCCTGACTTCGCCTGGCCCCTAACCATTCAAATGTCCTTAGTCTACCCACAATGCAGCAGGCAGTGCCTGACTTCGCCTGGCCCCTACCATTTCAATGTCCTTAGTCTACCCACAATGCACCAGGTATTGCCTGACTTCGCCTGGCCCCTACCATTTCAATGTCCTTAGTCTACCCACAATGCAGCAGGCAGTGCCTGACTTCGCTTGGCCCCTACCATTTCAATGTCCTTAGTCTACCCACAATGCACCAGGTATTGCCTGACTTCGCCTGGCCCCTACCATTTCAATGTCCTTAGTCTACCCACAATGCAGCAGGCAGTGCCTGACTTCGCTTGGCCCCTACCATTTCAATGTCCTTAGTCTACCCACAATGCAGCAGGCAGTGCCTGACTTCGCTTGGCCCCTACCATTTCAATGTCCTTAGTCTACCCACAATGCAGCAGGCAGTGCCTGACTTCGCCTGGACCCTACCATTTCAATGTCCTTAGTCTACCACAATGCAGCAGGCAGTGCCCTGACTTCGCTTGGCCCCTACCATTTCAATGTCCTTAGTCTACCCACAATGCACCAGGTATTGCCTGACTTCGCCTGGCCCTACCATTCAATGTCCGTTGTCTACCCACAATGCAGCAGGCAGTGCCTGACTTCGCTTGGCCCCTACCATTTCAATGTCCTTTGTCTACCCACAATGCAGCAGGCAGTGCCTGACTTCGCTTGGCCCCTAACATTTCAATGTCCTTAGTCGACCCACAATGCAGCAGGCAGTGCCTGACTTCGCTTGGCCCCTACCATTTCAATGTCCTTAGTCTACCCACAATGCAGCAGGCAGTGCCTGACTTCGCTTGGCCCCTACCATTTCAATGTCCTTAGTCTACCCACAATGCAGCAGGCAGTGCCTGACTTCGCCTGGACCCTACCATTTCAATGTCCTTAGTCTACCCACAATGCAGCAGGCAGTGCCTGACTTTCGCCTGGACCCTACCATTTCAATGTCCTTAGTCTACCCACAATGCACAGGTATTGCCTGACTTCGCCTGGACCTACCATTTCAATGTCCTTAGTCCTACCCCACAATGCAGCAGGCAGTGCCTGACTTCGCCTGGCCCCTACCATTTCAATGTCCTTTGTCTACCCACAATGCAGCAGGCAGTGCCTGACTTCGCTTGGCCCCTACCATTTCAATGTCCTTTGTCTACCCACAATGCAGCAGGCAGTGCCTGACTTCGCTTGGCCCCTACCATTTCAATGTCCTTAGTCTACCCACAATGCAGCAGGCAGTGCCTGACTTCGCCTGGCCCTACCATTTCAATGTCCTTAGTCTACCCACAATGCAGCAGGCAGTGCCTGACTTCGCCTGGACCCTACCATTTCAATGTCCTTAGTCTACCCACAATGCACCAGGTATTGCCTGACTTCGCCTGGACCCTACCATTTCAATGTCCTTAGTCTACCCACAATGCACCAGGTATTGCCTGACTTCGCCTGGCCCCTACCATTTCAATGTCCTTAGTCTACCCACAATGCAGCAGGCAGTGCCTGACTTCGCCTGGCCCCTTCGCGTTGATATGTCAAATACGGAGACCCTAGCAATAGTTACGCTACTGTTGCCATAGCTCCTGGGGTCATTGACAAACACAAGACCCTACACCCCAAGAATGGGGAGACAACAGAGAGGACCTTTCATCTAAGGTGCGTTGTTCTGCTAGAATGCCGGATTCTCCGTCGGGAGACCCAGGTTCGAATCCTTGGTAAGATGTGGGTGTTGAAAAAAGAAAACCCTAACCTGCACAGTTCGCGGCGACTACAACAACCAGGCGGCCTTAATTACTCAGGCTCAAAACCACCCTTCCATACACATGACAGTGTGAAAGTTGTTCTGTGTGCCTTGTCTTTGTGGTTTCCAATTACACGAGACGAAGCGATTTATCTGGCCTTTTATCATTGGTTACAAACATTCACTACTGGTGACTGAGCAGAACTGTGGGAATAAAATGGAATGACCTAATAATCCACGTAGAGCTCGTGGAGAGATATGCACTAAATATTGTTAGGTATTATCTTTCAGATGACCGTACGGAGGTTAGCTTGTCCAAATGGATAAGTGAGTCGTACTTAAACATCTGGTGGGCTGATGCCGAGGAGCGGGTTCAACGCCCAAACTGGTCAGCTGGACTAAAATGTTGACTTCTCGTCCTTGTCTTAGGGACGTAAATTACATCTGAATTTGGAGTGGGTTCGTCTAATGGCGAGGGACACTGGTAATAGGAAACGCTAGTCCACACGCAACAATTAGTCCAGTGCATTATAAATAATAGCAGTATAGGGACTACGCTTGAGTTCAAAGAGTGCGATCGTTAATAAAATATTATTTTAAGTCACAGTACTCCACCGAGTGGCAATGTGCAAACCTCCTTGTCAGTACAGTAGACACATCTTAGGGCAATCTCTGTGTGTTCTTTAACCTTTCCAACCAGTTACCGTCGACTGACTCCCACATCTGCCGTAAATTGGATTCCCATTTGGATACCATAAACACTAAATGTTGAGAAAGTGATGGGAGCTCACAAACATATAAGTAAGCCAGACCATGGGAAGAGTGGATACATGTGGCAGATATGAATGTCCGTGGACGAGGGAATCTGGGCTAGGAAATGTCAAGCTTGTGAAGGATGTGTGGGTGTATCTGTGATTGATTTAAGTCGTACTATCAGAGTCAGTTGTTACTTGGGTTTAGCAAATGTGTTGTTTACAAGAGGTTACAATAATAAAAGTCTAAGGTGTGTGGGGGTTACCTGGACTTAGCTGCCTCGTGGTTTACAGGAGGTTACAATAATAAGCGGTTGGAGTAGATGAGGCTATAAAATTAACCAGGACAGAGTGAAAGTGGGATTGAGAGAAATTGGGATGTAGAAAGTGTGGGTAGAAATTGGGATAGAGGGAAAGTAAGATTGAGATATATTAGGATATATGGCAAATTGAGAGTGTCAGAAAGAGAGAGAGAGAGAGAGAGAGAGAGAGAGAGAGAGAGAGAGAGAGAGAGAGAGAGAGAGAGCAGAGAGAGAAAGACAGAGCGTGTTAGACAGACACAGAAAGTGATGTTATGCAAAGTAAGGCAGAGAGACAGGGTAGAGATAGAAACATATAAGGAGTGAAAGAGATGCAACCGAAGTGTGTGACACACAGGTAGCGACAGACAGGGATTACGACATATAGGGCGATAAAGATATACATACTGCCACAGTGGTATAAACACATGAATGACGACATATAGAGACACAAGGAGATACAGACAGCCACAGTGGTATAGAGACGGGAATGAGGACATATAGAGAGACAAGGAGGTACATACAGTCACAGTGGTATAGAGACAGGAATGACGACATGTAGAGAGACCAGGAGATACATGCAGCCACAGTGGTATAAATACCGGAATGAGGACATATAGAGAGACACGGAGATACAGACAGTCACAGTGGTATAGAGACAGGAATGACGACATGTAGAGAGACCAGGAGATACATGCAGCCACAGTGGTATAAATACCGGAATAAGGACATATAGAGAGACACGGAGATACAGACAGCCACAGTGGTATAGAGACAGGAATTACGACATATAGAGAGACAAGGAAATACAGACAACCACAGTGGTATAGTGACCGGAATGTCAACGTATAGAGAGACAAGGAGATACATACGGTCACAGTGGCAAAAAGACAGGAATGACGATATATAGAGAGACAAGGAGATACAGACAGCCACAGTGGTATAAAGAGCGGAATGAGGACATATAGAGAGACAAGGAGGTACATACAGTCACAGTGGTATAGTGACCGGAATGTCAACGTATAGAGAGACAAGGAGATACATACGGTCACAGTGGCATAAAGACAGGAATGACGATATATAGAGAGACAAGGAGATACAGACAGCCACAGTGGTATAGAGACAGGAATGTCGACATGTGGAGATATAAGGAGACACAGACAGCCATAGTGGTTTAGAGGCGGATAAGTCGATATATAGAGAGATAAGGAGATACAGGCAGCCGCAGACTGAGAGAGATTGAGAGTATGAAAGACAGAGAGAGTGGCAGAGATAGACAGTCACAGAGATCAACTGAGCGAGACGGCGGCGCAGCACAAGTGACACAGGGAAACAGAATGGAAGATATACAGAAATACAGAGAGATACACAGAGAAGAGAGAGAGAGAGAGAGAGAGAGAGAGAGAGAGAGAGAGAGAGAGAGAGAGAGAGAATGGTTACATAGTCTAGATTTGGGAAACGCAAGAGATAACTAGATAGGAAAAAAAAAAGGAGAGACACGTGAAGATGAAAAGAAAAGATGTGAGCGACGGTTATTTAGCAACAATGACAGAAAGACAGAAAAGACGACAGGGAAAGATATAAACAGGCATACAGAAACACATACATAGAAAGGTAGTCACAGTGAGAACGAAAGAGAGACAGACAAGAGGGAGAGAGAAGAGCGAGAGAGAGGGAGAGAGAGAAGGAGGTATAGGTAGAGAGAAAGAAATGGAGCGTTATTATGTCACATACATTTAGGAAAACACAACTCCTGTGCAATAATTATGACTAAGTGAGATAATGCAAAACAGCTCTAGCGCAGAAGTAATTAAACAAAGAAACGAAATGAAAAGATAAATGATTTATGATTCCTGAGAGGTATACTGTGAGGTGAGGGAAGAATAGCACACGTGTGTGTTGTTCAACGTGCGATACCCTGACACAGCAGTTCTCAATCTGTTATCTCCAGGGGATACTTTTAAAATGATACTTTAGGGGCTGCGTAACAGAGCCGCTTCGGTGTCCACTTAAGAATCAGGAACCTCATAATTTACATAACTCGCACCTATTATAGTTAGTTGCATAATTTTTACAGGACGTCGCTGTCAATTCCATTATTGCTTGGCTGTGTGATTTCTTGGCACCCACTGCTTTCTGATCGACCAGCGCACATACGACTGTATGAAATCCAACGCAAGGCGGTTTGATGTCAAGTCTACCTCAGCTGTGTTTTGAACACGGGATTGCGAATTGCGTCTGTAATCCTTTCACTACAAAGCCAGCCAATGTATAAGGCTGAAAAATGGCCACTCCACTAAGAAGCAACAACAAAGAAACATGCAGGAGAGAGAGAGAGAGAGAGAGAGAGAGAGAGAGGAGAGAGAGAGAGAGAGAGAGAGAGAGAGAGGAACAAACAATAACACTGGTTTCTGATATACCATCCCTTGTTCTCTTGGGTAGTGAAATCGGGCGCATGGTCTTCCAAGTTGAAAGAGAAAATATCATGGGAATTTTTGCCATATGAATTATTACGATGAACAGACCCTGTCACGGACAGACAAAACACGTTCTCGTGGAGGAAGCAATAGTTAAATGTGAGTATCAAGCCGACCATCATTACTTCCCTACGTAATTTCCTAGTACCCATTCTAGGTTGGGTAAGGCATGGGAGTACATGACTAATAAAGGAAACCCACATCGGATGGATTCGAACCTGTGAAAACCGGCCCTGGAGGCAATCATGCATGTCATAGATGCCTCCTATGCTTGCTGTATGTAGTAACTGAAAACAAAAATCAAGGGGAAAAAAATAACTGCACCCGAAAACCATCATCAGCCACTGTAAAGTGTTAACTGTATGGCAAAAAAAAAAAAGCTTAAAAAAAAAAAGCTTAAATAAAAAACAACAACAGGGTACATAAAAAGGAAGGAATAAATTCTGATGTGGATGATCAATTTCAACGTTAAAAACATTCAAGAGATATACTGGAAAAATTGCTTGCACATCTGTATCAATTTTTGTTAAAGGAAATTTGATCGCTCGTGGTTATGTATAAAAAGTGAATTCTGAGGAAGCAGTAATACAAGAAAGCTCTCTCTTTCTCTCCATAGTTGTGGGTCATTATGATTCCGTATTAGAAATTCACTTTAGTCACGTTAAATAGTAACAGATTACACACCACTGCAAATTCAAAATGAATTTTCTTATCTTGCTACTTCGGTAAGGAATGACGTGATAAGCGACATAAGAAATTATCACATTTTTCTTCGGTTGCCTGATCTTGTTTTGCTCCTTTTCAATGTGCGCATAATTCACACTGGACTGGTTTATGTGTGTGTGTTGTGTGTGTGTGTGGTGTGTGTGTGTGGTGTGTGTGCGTGGTGTGTGTGTGTGTGGTGTGTGTGTGTGGTATGTGTGTGTGGTGTGTGTGTGTGTGGTGTGTGTGGTGTGTGTGTGGTGTGTGTGTGGTGTGTGTGTGGTGTGTGTGTGGTGTGTGTGGTGGTGTGTGTGGTGGTGGGTGTGTGTGGTGTGTGTGGCGTGTGTGTGTGGTGTGTGTGGTGTGTGTGTGTGTGTGGTGTGTGTGGTGTGTGTGTGGTGTGTGTGTTGTGTGTGTGGTGTGTGTGTGGTGTGTGTGTGTGGTGTGTGCGTGTGGTTTGTGTGTGTGTGGTGTGTGTGTGTGGTGTGTGGTGTGTGTGGTGTGTGGTGTGTGTGGTGTGAGTGTGTGGTGTGTGTGTGTGTGGTGTGTGTTTGTGGTGTGTGTGTGGTGTGTGTGTGTGTGGTGTGTGTGTGTGTGTGTGTGGTGTGTGTACTGTGTGTGTGCAGTGTGTGTGTATGTGTTGTGTGTGTGGTGTGTGTGTGTGTGGTGTGTGGTGTGTGTGTGTGGTGTGTGTGTATGTGGTGCGTGTGGTGTGTGTGTGTGTGTGGGCTAGATGTCCCCACTATCAGTGTTTCCCGCCATCAGAAGAGCGCACACCGACTTCTGAGGTACTTGTAATTTACTTCACCAAGTCAAGAATTACACGTCAACGACTAAGACCAACTAACCGGTATAGGAAGATTCATCTCTAGTCCGATGACATAAGCCTGGGTCATTGACATTGAGGTGAGTGACCGGCATGAGGAAGAATGGAGATGAGAGTGGAGACAGTACAGTGACTGACCTGGCTATGAGAAAACAGCCAGTCCTGAGAATAAAATA